>QOCX01000511.1:0-45511 GCA_005959815.1 Sarcophaga bullata
ATCGAGTTTTGTACCAAACCGGCTAATGGAAGAGGTGATGAATTCTAGGATTCTATGGAGACAATATAGCCAGAGAATGGCTGAAGTTATGCTGGAACTCCGAAGGTTGGAGGAACGAAGGCGAAATTTAAATTAGTGAGACAAAGCTTAAAAAGCAGTCCCGCGGGAGGAGAGTGGTTGAAGTGTGTGGGGGGTGGGTTTAGTACGTAGGCACCAGTGATGGTGAATCGTGCACTCTTTTGTTGGAACAAAAGTGTCTTTCGAAGATTACCACCTCCGGCTTAATACAAAAAAAAAACATACATACATACATACCTACATACATACATACATACATACATACATACATACATAAATACATACATACATACAGTCAGGATTACATCCTGGGTTCTCACACCACTTATATTGTGCGTGTTAATTGTATACATGAGTAGCGGGACCTACAGTTTAAAGTCGACTCCGAACGACAGATTTTTTTTTTTTTTAGAAACTTTTCACGGCAATTTTTATTTACTCTCAGAGTTTTTGCCAGAAATCTGCTCAGAGGAAGTCGCGAAGAAATATTTTTTTACATTTCGTTTTTGATATCTGACTGGGGATTCGAACCCTGGCCTTTCGTCTAATAAGCCAACACACTAAACCTACCTACTAGACTATGACGAACCTGTTCGTACCCATACATATTCAGTAATGTCTAGATATATTGCACGTACATACTCTCTTGCTGCCAATGAGATTGAGCCTCGCTGTCAAACGAGTGGATAATAATCAATTAAACCGATGCAATCGGTATACCAATGCCTTGTAACATGGCGGATAGTGCAAACTTTGCACCGGCTCTGGCTAGCTCATCATCAATGCAATTTCTAACGATACGCCTATGTCTCAGAAACCATATAAGAGCTAAATTTGAATGATCCGAAATGTCCTTGAGAAGTCTTCAGCATTCATAAAAATAAAGGATAGACGTTGAAAATATATTCGTTCTGGACTTAATCGCATTATGACTGTTCTGGTAAATTAAGAAATTTGCAGGAAACATCCAGTCACCAACAAGTATTGAGACGCTTTAAAAATAGCAGGAACTTCTGTTTGGAAAACATTATAGTGGTCTGGCAGTCTAGAAGAAACTTTCATGTCAGAATCCTTAATAAATGTACCACAACCTATCCTGTCACGCATCTTTTTTTGTGCACCGCCATAAATGTAGGCATCAACTTCGTGGGTACCATTGAGTAATTGCGAATTTTTAGACCATCTGTTCCTAGTTTAAATTTAAAATCAAATGCTCCATTCAGAAAGTTATAAGGAACATTATAGTCGACTAGAAAGTCTCCCCAAAATTGCAGCATTTCTATAGTCCAGGTTGGGCCAGGATTTAACTGCATTGAGTATTAATGCAACCAACTCTGTCCTCTGTTTTAATAGAAGATCAAAGCAGAGTCAAGTGAGTATAACAAATAGTGCCTAGATTTCAGTGAAACAGATCGCACTGGCGACCAGGTCAGCAGACACCCGACGTACTCTGCCTATCAGATGCCAGACATATACCTAATAAAGCGAGCTTAGTTTAACCGCGACCCCCTAGTTCCAACTATGTGCATGTACCTTTTGTAGGTAATCGCTTTCTTAGCCCTCACAATTATAAAGACTTTCATGACAGCTTGGCAACCAGAGTGACTCTTTGAAAAAAAAGTTGAATCCTATTAACGACCGGTAAGTTAAAAAATGGTGTCTTATGTCATCTGTAAACAGCATCAATACCGTCTTGCTAGGTTGAAACTTAAACACACTATGCACGCTGTTCAGTTGTACGCTTTGCATCTTAAAGAGAGTGTGAGATTAAACAACTGCACTACCAAGAGACATTAAAACCACATCGCTGTAGCTCTTCAGCAGATCCTCTACGATGATATTCCGCAACAAAAGTGAGACAACACCACCCTATAGTATGGTGGCCAATCAAATTCAATCGTTTTGAAAATAACAGTAATTTTTCTAGTGTCGAGGAAACAATTTAAGTTTCTTAAGACAAAAACAAAGCAATTGTTGTTGTTTACATCAAGTTGGTGAACAGTGACACACAGAATTGTGCCAACAATAAAGAAATTAATTAAACTGAACAAAATTTGTTTTTATTTTTAAATTGTGGCACACACAAAAAACCGTTAGATTTTCACAGATGCGTTTTTAATATGCAAAGACAGGTTAAGGTGATTTGTTGAAATAGCTTGTATTCCAAACAAATATCGTGTATATTCATTAACATTTTCATTAATAAGGACACACGTCGTGTTTATGACAGTGTTGGTTACTTGAGCACTTGCTTTGCTATTTTGACTAAAAACGTTGGTACACTTTCGTTTTCAAATTCAAATTTGTATTGTGTTCTATTAACAAAACGATTATTCTGTTAATATTTACTTTGAATTTAAATGCACACCTCGTACCGCATTATCGACTGTGTACAAATAAGATGTTATTTTGAAATTTCCTGTTCATTTACGCATGCCAATAAAATAACGGTTAATAAGTAAACAATCTCTATTACTCATTCTCATATTCTCTTGAAATGGAATGAATTAACTGCGTTTGCAATCTCTCTCTCACTCTCTCTCTCCCACTCTCTTTATGAAAAATCACTCAATTTTTGTCCCAAAAAGCTTTCGTCACAATGAGTGTGTTATTTAGCCTATATTTTAAGCATGTTCTTTTTTTTTGTTGCGATTTTCTATTTTCACATAGCCGAAGGACATTTACTTCGTGTACCATATGATGAGTAGAGCATAAGGAGCAACAACAAAGAAATAGTCAACACACTGCTCTTCGTAAGAAACACACAAAAAAGCTTAAAAAACCCAAAGGCATACGTTTTAATAGTCCAATGAATACTTAACATAATGAAAGGTGAAATTCTAAAATCAGTAGAAATCGTATTGCTAAACTGTATAGACGGTTAGGGCTGTTGTGCGTAAATTCGCGTGTATATTTTACAATTGAATAACGTTTTCAAGGAAGTTTTTTTTTTGCTGAGAGCAAATCAAAGAAAATAAAATACAATTCGTGAAAAAGGAAAAAATTATTAAAAAAAAAAGAAAAATTAATAAAGTTAAGTTGTTGTGTTTGTTATAAAAATTATAAGGAATATTGAAACACATGCACTCTGAGAAAAGAAAAGAAAAAAATTCTTTAAAAATTATGAAGTTCTTCTTGAAAATGTTTGAAAAACACATCGTATATTGTCGGTCGGTCGGAAGTCTACAACACAGTTGTTAGTTGTTGTATGAGGCCTGATGAAAGTTGAAATGAAATGCTGATACAACAAACACTTCATTCAGTTCGTTTTGTATTTAGTCGGTCGGGCGTAGTGTTTATTAGTTGAACCATTCGCTTTTTGTATAACGGTGAATAGAAAAAACGAAAACGAAAAGCAGGAATATTGTGCTTAAAATAGCGTCAAATAATAAAAGTTGTCGTAGTCCTGCCTAACAGAAATTCCATAAAAATTCCTTTGCAAGTGAAATAAAAAGTCTTCAAGACCAAAAAAAAAAAAAAAAAATTAAAAAAAAAAATAATTTACATGTTAAGATAAGTGTGTGTAAGTAAGTGTATTCAAGAAAAGTGTAAGTTAAATAGCAGCAGCACAAAATAAATCGAATAAATATGTATCAACCAAAAGATATTTATGTTATCGTATAATTTAATAACAATTGGGTCAATGCTTACAAGAAGCCTAAGAATAAATTGATAAAAAAAACAAAAAAAAAAAATGACACCTTGTTTAAGTGTTGGTAGATCGACATAAAATTGCCACAACAAGTAAAAAAAAAAGTTTCTTTATGATTGATTTTATATTCTTTCCTACTGTTGTTGTTGTTGCTCTTTTTTTTTTTTTCTTGTGTCATTCATTCTATTGTATTACTTTTCATTTCTTTTTCTTTGCCTTTTTTTCTTTTTTTTTGATACAATTTGTCAATACCATTACCAAAACTGACTGACCACTAGAAAGTCGTTACCAAACAATTCAAGTGTATCCTGTTGGCTGTTGGCTGTTGGCTTTCATTTCTTTTCTTCTCTCAGTTGACTGGCGTTTTGACTTCACTGCCACCATTGTATTCCTAAAAGCTGAGTTGACTATCAAAACACACAATGAGAAAGGTGAGGAAGACACAAAACACAACGCAAACTGTGACAAACGATTGGCAAGTTGCTGTATAGTGCTGCTTGCAATAATATTTTGATGGATGGATATCTTTAGCACTTATGTATGCATGCACGTGTTGGTTTATGTTCGTTTAAAAAAAAATAAAGTTTTCTTCAATTCCCACTCTCTCTTTCTCTCTCTCTCTCGCTCTCTCTCTCTATCACTCATACATTACACATAAATTCATACAAATTTTAAACAGAGTTTTGAAAGAATGAATTTTAGACGTGGTCAAAGGAGACAACAAATTTAGAAATTATTAGTTGTTGTTGTTGTTTTCCTATACATCGTAGTAAAAAATTAATAATTTTTTGACTGATTAAACCAACTGTTCCATATTGATGTTGGAGTTGCTAACTGACCAACCAGCTGTTTAAATAACTTGCCTCGTCTATGGTCAGATCGTCAAGACATGTTTCTGGTAACAAGAGATCCTGCAATGGATACTAGATGAGGTTGTCTTTAAGAAGGAACTTAATTAAAACAGTTTCTTTTGCTTCACTCCTCTATTAGGTTTCTCAGAAGGTGGTAGTGGTATCCAGTCCTTTAATAAGAACATGGAGTTTTTTAAAAAATCAAATGATCATTACAATCCTTCAGTTAGGATTACGACCGAGCTTCTCATATCACTTATGTTGTGTGTGTTAATTTTCTACAGACATAAATGGCGGGTCCTATAGGGGGTCTACTTCAAAAGACACAGTTTTGAGAAAGTTTTCATTGCAATTTATTTTACTGTGACAGTGTTTGCTAGTAATCTGCTGAGAGGAAGTCACCAACGAAATGTTTCATCATATTTCGTTTTGTTGGAGATGTTTGGCCAAGGTTTAAAGCTCAGGCTTTACAGTTAATAAGCAAATACACTACCTACTAGACTATGGCTGTTGTTCGGCGTCAACAAGGAAAATTCCTTGCCTTACATATGATATGCCTACAAGTGTCTCCATACGGGATGCATAACCCAGAGAGAGGCATTAATGTCTCACTGGTTATGAGAATGGTTTCTAATTGGCGATGTTTCCTTCTCATTATCTTAGAAACTAAGTGTTGTGTATTCAAGACAACGCCAATTATGAACAAGTGTAATTTGAGTCTGCAATGCCATGTCAAAGGACCAGTAATCAACCTCAGCTTAAATCTGAAGAGTGGCATGCATGATTTAGATTTCTTTCCATTATAATTTCCAAGCAAACATGTTGATTGTCTCAAATCTGCTTGCTTTGAACAGAGTCTTTGCCTTTTCTCTTATGTATATTCATATGCATATAATGTAGATAGGCATGTCCATTCTAAATTTTCTTCAAACCTAAGGCTTTATATCTAATAAGCCAATACACTACCTACTAGACTATGGCGAATTCATTTTTAGTATTTTTTTTTCATTAATTCCAATACAGTTATACTACAAATATACTATAATTATTATGTGCTGATTAACTTATACTCGAGATGTATTGTAACAGAGTCTCTGTTGAGTATTGAAGCCACAAACCTCACGCTAATAGTCTAGCACTACTACTCTCTCAACTAGGATGGGTGTCTAATCTAGTAATTTTATTTATTCTTTACGACTCTACTACTTAATCTAGTAACTAAAATGGCATTGAAACTTTAATACAAAACATTATTTCGTCATCGATCATAACAGTGTGCTGTGTTATCACTGCTTAAAAGGCAATATTAATACAATCTCTTGCTGAGATAATTTGATTTCAAATTGCAATTTTTAAATTTCTTTCTAAAAATTGGAAAATATGAGGGATTTTTGGTTAAAAAAAAAATAATTTTTATGTGACGTATTTTGTTTAAGAAGATTTAAAATTTATGAAATAATAATCGAAAATTTATAAAGAAAATAATAAAATTAAAATTTAATTATTTCTACTGATACTTAGAAATTTTAATGAAAATTTTTGAATGTTTTTTACTCACTTTTTTTTTGCTAGTGACTACGTACGTTAACTAATAATAAAGGATATTCACATTATGTTCATAGAATAAGTAAAAAAAAACAAACTTTATTTGCCATAGGCAAACATCAAATAAGTTTCATAATCATTTGCCAATATTTTCTTGGAATATTTAATAAATTATCACACAAGAATTTATATGATGTCAGCTATGGTTTGCAAAATTGATTATTGATATTGAAAATAATTCATTAAATATTTATGTTTTAATGGCATTTGTTTTTGATTTGCAAAAGAAACAAGATTTTTTTTTATTAAAAATTGAATTTAGAAAAGAATTTTGTTCACACTTAAAAACAAAACACACAAGAAAAGCATTTGAAAGAAATTAAGGAGCATTAAAGCATTTGTTTTCTTTCCTTTTTTTATACATGTACGGGTTAAAGGGTTAAAGAAGAACTACAGTTTTAAGAAAGTGTTAACAGCTACTTTTAGTTTTAATTTGAATAGGAACCCAAGGAGTTCTAAAAACGCATTACGTTCCTTAACACAGAACTCAGGACTCTAAGTTCTAAGACAGAAAATATAAATAACATTGCATTAGGAAGACCGGAAATCAATAACTTCCTGGTTATAAATGATAAAACAATTATAAGAAGAAATATTTTATGTTGTAGCCAAACGAAGAGAAAATAATTGCAGTTTCTGTCTAAAGGGTGCATTTTTCTTAATGCCTCTTTAATAAAGCTTTCGAATATTACAGAACATAATTGGCCATTACAACTCTTCAGTCAGGATTACGGCCTAGCTACTCACACCACTTGTGGTGTGTGTGTTAATTTTTATACACGAGTGGTGGAACCTACAGCCTAAAGTCGACTCTGAACGACAGATTTTTTTGAGAAACTTTTCATGGCAACTTTTTATTTATTCGCAGAGTTTCTTGCCAGAAATCTGCTGACAGGAAATCGCTGAAGAAATATTTTTTTCATATTTCGTTTTTGATGTCTGAACGGGAATACGAACCCAGGTCTTTCGTCTAATAAGCCACAACACTACACTACCTACTAGACTACAGCGACTTCGTTATTTGGATATTAACAAGGAATAATAAATAAAAATTCAAACAAACCTACTATTGTTGCTGTGTACAATAATAAAAGGTTGATGTGTTTAAGATGGTCCTTCACAATTAAAGTAACATTATTTCATGAGACAATTAATATTCATTTGTTCCTTAAACTATTATTTGATCAGATTTCATTTACAGTAGTACTGTATGTATATTTATATGTATATTTATACAAAAGCGACTATTCCTTAGAGTAGATATACACAGGCTGATATCCATCCATCCATCAAAAGACTTTCAAGCTATTTTAACTGATCTATTCGTTTTATAGGCAATACATTTGAAATGTTCATTATCTAGTGCATGAAAATTTAAAAATACTTCTTATACACTTACTTACTATTGGTTACTATAACCCTTTAGCCAAGATTACTACCTAGCTTCGAACACCACCCATGTTTATCCAATAAGTGGTGGGTTCTTGTACTCTCAAAGGTTTTACCAGAAGTTTGCAGAGAGAAAATTGCTTAAGTTTTTTTTCCTTTGATACTTCGTTTTGTTTTAAATGCTTGAGCCGGAAATGAATTCCATGGGCTTCGTCTAGTAAGCAACACACTACCTACTAGTCTATGTAGACTACGAATGCTAATATGAAGCCAATAAAATAAGAAATTGCAATGAAACCATATTGTACATTGATTATCTTAATATACATTGTCATTAAGAGGTGTCACAGTAATGCGTATTTTACAAGATATCCTCAATATGGTTTCTCCAATCCTATTATCTTTACCAACTTCAGATTGCTGTCCAGCATTAACAAGGACAATCACATGCCCAACATATGATATGCATACAAGTGCTTCCTTCTAGGATGGATTAATGTCTCACAGGTTACAAGAATGGTTCTGATGATACTTTCTTAGCATCTAAGCTTTGGATTCAAGACAGAACCAATTCTGAACAAGTGTAATTTGAGTCTACAGTGGCATGTCAAACAATGCCTCAGTTTAAATCTGAATAGTGTGATGCAAGGCACAGATATCGTTCGATTATTATTTCCAAGCAAACGTGTTGATTGTCTCAAACCTATTAGCTTTGAACAGAGTCTTAGCCTCTTCTCTTATGTACATACATATGCATATAATGTCCTTTCCAAATTTTTTTCAACGCTGGATTACAATCCTACTTCTGGTTATACAATACTGCTACTAGAAGCCTTAAAAAAAGTATGGTAAAGGTATACAGAAGTCCCCGTAGTCTAGTAGGTAGTCTGCTGGCTTATTAGACGTGAGACCACGATTCTAACGCCAGGCTAGACCTCTGCTACAACATGAAATATGAAAATAAAAGTTTTTCTTTGTTAGCTTCCTCTCTGCGGATTTCTGTTAAAAGCGTTTTTACATTGAAAGATAAAAATGTAGGCAGAAGAAAAAAATATTTTAGAAAACAAAAGTAAACAGTTAAAGGATTATGTAACCAAAAAGTTGAATATGCTCCTACTCACTTTGTTAGCTGAAGCTTTGAACTCAACTGGCCCTAAAGATTACAATACAGGGTGTTCGCACAAGTCATTTTCGATTTGCTTAATTTTCATTTAAAACATAAACAAAAAAAAAGGAGATAAAACAGTGTTTTGTGTTTAATTAAAATCATGTCTTGATTCTTTTAAAAACTGTTACTTTTCCTCACTCCCTATCAAAGTGACCTTCTTCCATTGCTGTCTATGCAGTATACACATGCATATACAGAGAGATAGCAGTTCGTTTGTATGTATACAAAAGTGAATTGATAGACACTTTGATTAACAAAAAAGTAATGGTAAAAACCATACACACACACACACACACACACATGCATTGAAATCGGCCCACTCGAATTCTATTGAGAAAGAAGAGAAAAATGGAAGAAAAATTGTGTGTTAAAATTGAACTGGTAGATCATTCAAAAGAATGATGATGACGGCCAACTGACTGTATCAAAACGGACTTTACTTTACGATTTAAGAAAAAAATATGGAATTCAACAACAACAACACAACATTCAAAGAATAAAAAAAAGAGAAATGAAAACACCAACGAAAAATAAAAATGAAATGAAAAAGAGAGAGAACAACATACAATTGTGTGTGATGTTAAATAAAATGTACCAGTGCACTCACAGCAAATTGTCTGTTGGATTTCGATTGTATCGAATGGTTGCAGTTGCATGTAAAGAGCTTAAACATGCACATATTAATGCAGCAATTGTAGATCTCATACATACAATATGCACGCATACACATCCACAATTATACGTTTAAATTACACACACACATACATGCACACGCACTGAAATAACGCGAAAATACCAATACTTAAACACACACACTGGAACACATATAAAAAAAAAAAGATTTTAAATGTTAGTTTGTGAGTGGGGAATGAAAAGAACGTGCGGAGAGAGGAAAGAGAGTTTTCTATAGATTTGCATGCATGTGTGAAACCTCGTCGTACCTTTTGTATGGTAAATGGAGAATATAACGGTGCGTATGAGTAATATGGAAATATATGCCATCATACCACCACACGTATGCTCTTTACGAATGCATTTATACACACATTAGTTAGTTGCATACATACATACATACATATGCGTGGATATGCAATTGAAAATAAAAGAAATACGAGTTGCTTATTTATTTTTATTTTCCTTCTTTTGTTTTCAATTTATTTTTTTTTTTAATCTTATATTTTTAAATAAAACAACAACAACAACAACAACAAAAATATTATCTACATAACAAAAACAAAAAAAAACTAAAATTTCATTGTGTATTGTACTGTGCTAACGATATTCATGTTGCTGATGTTGTCGTACTCATTGCCATTGTTGTTGTTATGTTTGCTGGATCTTATTTTATACGCTGTTCCCGTGCTGTTATTGCCACTGTTGTTATTACATTTTTGTTTGGATTTTTTTGTTTTTTTTGATTTCTGCATAAATAAATGTGCCCCTATGGAAATCAAAGTGTACGTTATGGCTTAATTGGAAAGAATCGTAAAAAAATTAAATCTACAAAAATATCCATAAATATGTATGTATATACAAACGGGATAAATTTATACACATGCCTTGCTTACATGTGTACATACATACATACAATATGAAAAATATTAAAAAAAACAAAAAGGAATATTTTTGAAATAAAACACAAAATAATATTTTTTAATACCAAAAAATAAATACAAAATAAGTTAAAAACATAACAAAATAACAATTAAAACAAAAACAAAAAAAAAATTAAACAAACGCTTATAGCGTAAACAGTGTTCAAATATAGGCATTACATACGTACATGTACATACGCGCTTTAAATTTTGCAAAAAAAAAAAAAACAAATGCATGTCGAATTCAATATCATAATGATGTTAAATGGATGATCAATTTTTATGTAAGTATACATACGAGTACATACATACATATTTATAGATTTAATATATACAAAAAAATTAAGTTAAAACTACAATTATGCTATCAAATGAATATGCCTTCCTGTTTGTATTTATATAGGAAGTAATAACGATACAATTAAACAAAAAAAAAAAAAAATGATGCACAGTGTAATATTAAAATATGCTAGAAATCATATCAGAAAGCAAAATAAATTTTATTACGTTTTCAGACGACTCTCGCTGTCAGAATTGAAATTGAAACACTTACAGAGCCGTTGTTTTCATTGCATTCGGTATTACGGGCTAGATTCTCATAGTACAGCCTCCAAGCCTATTCATGGCATTTTTTTTTAAAGAAATTTTTTTCTTGATTCAAATGCCATGATTGCTCCTCCTCTACCTAGCATGATAGCCTAATAATTATGGATAATGGCTATAAAAGCGACCATTTTGTTTGTTGATATTTCTGATTTTGTTGAGTTTTAATCTGATAGGGCACTCGTAATCCAAGGTCAGGAAGATATAACTCATCTTCACGGATGTTTAAAGTTAAATTGATGTACAAGGGCTGAAGTTTTCTTTAAGGATCTTGGACACCACAACATTCTGTTGATTTAAAAAAACTGTAACTTCTTTCAGGTATAGATTTAGCTAATTAGGGGTCCTGATAAGGCCATTTGAAATTCATAATTTTGTATTATCTTCATTAAACTAGGGCTACTGTAGGTTCGTGATCAAAAAAAGTCTATGAAAACCTTTAAAACATATCTCTTGGTCTCTGCAGAGTTCTAGGGTAAGTACACCTGGGAAAGAGATGGTGAATGCTTTGGAGTTATTTTAGTTTAACATTCTCCAATCAGCTAATTCTCACGAAAGATGAGTCAAGCAAAGGATCGGGTTGTTATGTGTTTTGGAATTTATGGACTTTAATAGACATTGTTAAAGTAGTTTTGCTGCTGAATTTGATTAATTTCAGTGTGGAACTGAGTACATACATACATACATAATTTATTATTACAACCTTTCAGCCAGGATTACGACCTAGCTTCACACAACATTTATGTTGTGTATGTTATCTTCATACATGAGTGGCGGAACCTACAGTTTAAAGTCGACTCCGAACAGCAGATTCTTAATAAGTTTTCATGGCAGTTTTGTTTACTTTAAAATTTTTTGAAATCTGTTGAGAGGCAATCGCCAAAGAAATATTTTCCTATACTTCGTTTGGTTGAAAATGTTTGACATGGGGTTTAAGCCGTGGCCTTACGTCTAATAGGCCTACACACTACCTACTATACTACAACGACACATTATCTATTAAATTACAGTGAGCTTGAGTCCGAGTACGTTTACTTTAAATTTTCAAATGGTCGTGTATTTCAATTCGGTGTTACTCATGAAAATTATGAAGAGAGGATGGATAGAAAATATACTTTCCTAGATATCATGCGTCATATGTCTGAAGTAACAGTCATTATATATAGTCTAAAACTATATAAATACAGTGCCATACAAAAAAACTTACATTTTATTGAATACAAAATTCAAATTATAGGCAAGAGCCAACCAATGCACCACATGCTACTGCACTAAGGCAATTGTGGCAAAGTGGAGACTGCGGCTGAATGTGATATTTAGTCGTTATATACTTGGCTGCTTGTGGACTAGAATCAAAAATTAAAAGATTTTTTGAAAATATAAGATAATCGATTGCCTTTCAAATAACAAAGCAGATTGGTGTCTCTCTCTTATGAATTCGTAGTCACAACGATTTCCTGGGAAATTTTGCAGTTAATGAACTTGCTAAAGAAGGCACTCTACCAGCTAATACTAATACTTTAATGACAATAGATTTACATTTTACCTCCCCAGTCAAATACTGGGCTGAGGCAAAATCTTGCTTAATTACCAGACTCACCAGGCCTCAAGTAGATAGGAAACATGCCAATGTCCCATCAGCCGTATTCTAAATTTTCACGAAAACTATGTAACTGAACAAGAGTGAAATGGCTTTCAGATGTAATCATAAGACTCAAAGGAATAATCATGGCTACTGTTAAGTGTAAAGTCGCCGTAGTCTAGTGGGTAGTGTGTTGGCTCATTAGACTTGAGGCTTCGGTTCAATCTCCAGATTAGACATCAAAACGAAAATATGAAAAAATATTTCATCGGCGACTGGCTCTCAGCAGATTTCTGGCAAAAATTCTTAGAGTAAATAAAATTGCCATGAAAAAGTTTCTTTAAAATCTGTCGTTCGGAATCGACTTTAAACTGTAGGTCCTGCCATTCATGTATAAAATTAACACACACAACAGCATCAATGGTGTGAGAAGATAGCTTGTAATCCTGTTTATATGTATGTATTTCTTAATGTCATTATTATTATAACCCGACTATTAATTGAACTATTTTAGCCATTTTATAATGAATATTTGAAACCAATTTAAAGCCACTAAAATTTATAAAAATTTTTGGGCAAAATTTTAATTTAATTTAATTTAATTTTCTTTGCTTTCCCTCTTTTTTAAACCACAAAACATTTCCTGATGATTGCTTAGATAACAATTCATTTAAAATTCCTTAAGAGTAATAAAATTGTTGACTAAAAAGTATCATCAATCAATTTTGATTGTTTTCAATCTATAATGAAAACATTAGTTCTAGGAATTTGGGATTTTTTTTTTTTTTTTTCTTTTTTCGTATTTAATTTGTGAATTTATTTTTTATGTTTACTTGAATTGATTTAAAGTCAGAATCAAATAGACAACAGAAGTCAATTTTTAATTTTTTTTAATATTTTAAATATTTAGGACAAAAAAAAAATAAAGAATTGGAAGAAAATGTTTGTTACACACTGTATTTCAAGGTTTCTGCTTCAAAAAGGAAATTTATTTAAACGTTAAATGCAATATTCTTTACATACTTGAATGATCCTAAATTTTCCTAACAAATCCTTGGAATTCAGGCTTAAAGATTAACGTTGAAACTATGTTCGTTAGGGACTTAAGTGTGATTCGGAGTGAATTAAAAAATTTACAGGGAAAATCACGCCATCCAAGAAGCATTGCGCAGCTTTTAAAACTACCATGATCTCCGCCGTAGTCTAGTAGGTAGTCTGTTGGGTTATTAGACGAAAGGCCAAGGTTTGAATGCCCGGTCAGACATCAGAAACAAGATATGAAGTAATTATTTCCTCGGCGACTTCCTCTCAGCAAAACTCTGCTGGCAAAAACTCTGAGTGAAAAATAAAATTGCCATGAAAAGTTTCTCAAAAAAAATCTGTCGTTCAAGAGTGACTTTGAACTTTAGAAGTACCGTCACTCATGTATAAAATTAACACACACAATATAAGTGGTGTGAGAGGCTAGGCCGTAATCCTGAAAATGGTTGTAATAAAGCCCAATTATGTATGTACGTATGAGAGAATCTCCGACTGGAAAACGACGTAGTATCCAGGCAGACTTCAAGAAAGTAGCAGCCAGAACCTGTAAATAAATATTACCACAGCCCCAACCCTTTACTCATCTTTGAGTCAGACCTGAGAGCTAAAAGATCCCCAGCGAATTGCCACAGTTCTAGTGATGAGAGAATTGTAACTCCCACAATAAGAATAAATGAAATCGTGAAGCATCCTGTGTTGTGCTAAACTCTGTCATTGCGTCGTAGGCTCTAGTGCGCGTTAACGTGATCCCGAATTATTAGACCTCAAGGCCCAGGGTCTCAACGCAACCCCCACGGCGCTCAGACACCACGATGTAACCGACAAAAGAGAAAAAATACATCTTCATTCAGCTTTCTTTCAGCCAGCATTTCGGCAAAAACTCGGCCGTTCGGCCGACTCGACGTTCACAACTGTCAGGTCCACCATTCATGTATACGCTCCTTAACTGAAGGACTTACAATGAAACAATTAGCTGTATGCGTTACTCAACAAGTTCCTCTGCGACAATCGTCACTGCTTTTTGATATTTATCTATGATAACTCAGCTAACAACCAGTTTCTGAGCATTGCGAGCTACCCCAGGCGTGTGAAAAGTGCTGCTTCAAAAAGTTACCAAACGGAACGCTGCCCCATCCCACAAAGACCTGCTTCTTGAATAATTGACAAGTTATCGAGTTCACACACCCAAATGAATCTTGCGTACCCCAATTCCCGTGCTTCGTACAAAGGAACAACCGAGAAACCGCAACTAAAAAAAAGCTGTCCTCTTGCCCACCAACTTCAAGAGCGCTTCGATAGCAGGGTTGTCGACCAAAAATAACGCCAATTATTACTGACGCCGCTGGAAGGACAGACAGCCACCTGTTCTGCACAATGGCGACGCCAAACCTCCTATGACCCCAACCCCAGTAGAAATATAGCTAGAAGAGAACTGGCCTCCCACAAGAAACAAAAACAACAAAAAGTTTCGCGAAGCCCAAATACCTCAACTTGTCCCAAGAGCGACAAAAAAGGCTATCAGGCGGGGTTGATCGCACAATGCGCCAATCTCATCATCAGTTGACAGCATTAAGCATTCATAGCAACAGAAAAAAAGTGGTGGAAAATGTGTCTGCTACTGCTACCGTACATCGCTTGAAAAACATGGCCAAATCAAAAAACGTGGCGCCTACATAAATGTTGTAAAATGTCCGTGTTGGAACTTACAATTCGTCCGATCTACCCAACTAGCTTTATCTACAAACCAGTCAAATCCGAAAGAGACCTTCTGCCTCGCCCTTTTGTCCATCGAAAGGTGAGGGTCTATCCTACGACGGCTCTGATCATGTTCCAGAAAAGGCCTTCTAAACATGTGCGCGTTGTGCCATCTACCCACAAACCAGCTGCGTGGCCGTTTCAAAAAATGCAAAAAAGCCTCTGCTATTGACCAAAGCATCCAGAAATTTGTGCCAAATATCACCCAAAAAAAAAAATGTCCCATTTTGTACCAATTTGGGTACACTCATGCTAACCTGCTCCTGATTCTCTCAAATTTTTTAATTCTTGTTAAGTGCGCGTTTCTTGTACGCTTTGTTTTTTTCCTCCTGGCGAGCTTTAATAATACAAATTTTAAACTTGTACTTCTTGTATGGCACAGAGTAAACCGGCTTACAACGTTGCATGTATCACCCCCCGAAAATGGAAAACAAAAAAAAAAAGTTTTTCAGTTGTTTTTAATTCATTTTACACAGTGAAATTAGAATTTTTTTGTTTCTTTAAGGCAATTGTAATTAAATCATCAACCAATATAAAATTAAAGAAAAAAACCTACAAATATTATTTATAAGTTAAATTATCAGGTGAAAATCCAATTAAATAGTTAAAATTATTATAAAAAAAAATAATAAATTTGTTGGGATTTTTGGCGCTTTGCTCTTCTAAAACTATTGACATGTCAAAAGATTCGCAACTATTCAGTGAAAAATTTTCGAAAAAATATTTTCCAATCAATGTCCATATGTACCAATGCATGTATGTATGCATATTGAAATATTCATTTGAAAAATTTGTTCATGGGAATTTTATTATTTTACACATCAAAACGATATACTAATTTGTCAGTTTGTATCAAGTATTATGTCTTCAAATAATTTGATTTGATTTGTATTATTTGCTCTTTTTGTATTTCAAAATCCAATTAAATGTGACACAATTTGATTATTTTGATTTAAGTAAACTTTTATGCATACACACATACATACATACAGTTATCCTTTTTTTTTTCTTTTTGTAATTTAATACTGAATGTGTGTGAATAGTTCGTATAAATCAGTATTGTTACGTTTTTAACTTTTAAAAACGTTTGAAATATAAGCTTGTAGATTACAAATAAAAATAAAAATAAATTTGTGTTCGGTTCCTTTATTAATCACACAACTTTTGTGTGCCACTGTTCACAACTGATTCTAAAAACAACAATTGCTTTATTTGTTATTCTTTCGCTTATGCCCTTTGCGATAAACAATAACCATTACGACACAATTGTTCTGTAGATCTTTGTAACGGAGATAGTCAAATCACGATTGGCTTACTTTACACGCAACGCGTCTTCACACAAGACTGACTGAACTTCTACTCCGACTTTGCATGCTTTGCCTTGTCTTTTATATAGCAACGTAAACAGTCTGATGAATGTTCTCATAGGCGAAGGTTCTGGACTTCAACTTCTCGAGGATTCTATGAATGTAAACATGACTGTTTACATTTATTTACGCTTTCATGTTTGTTGTTTTTCTATCTTGTTTACGTTCGTCCTTAAGGCGTTGTTGTTGTTTTTCGTTTACTTGTTTATCCCATTTTTCGTTATATTGATGTTGTTGTTTTATTTTTGCTTAATTGTCAACTAGGCAAACAAGTCTTTTTTTTTGTTTTTGTTTTTGTGGCTTTTGTTTAAGACCATAATTATGGAGACCACATAATTTGTGCGGTGACTCAAATTTTCGGGTCGAACACCATAAGTTAAGAGTGTTTATGGCACAAAAGTATTTAAATACTAGCCAAGTGAGAAGTCCCACTTAGGAACATGTTTAGAACGCTCATACTCCAGTGGCAGAAAGATATGTTCCATATTCACGAACGGATCCAAGTTGAATTGAGGTACAGGGGGCTGAGCTCTAGGAAATAAGCTTCACTTTGGGTTAAATAAAACTGTAGCATCTTTCAGGTATAGATTTTTACTATATATTAAGGGCTCTGGAGATCCTAGCTGGTACGCTCACTTTAGAATTTTTCCTAACGAGTATTATGGCATAAAAGTGTTGCTTATTAGGAAACGTTTAGAAACCTTATGTACAATCGATAGCAACATAAATACAAATATACGCATGGATATTTTATAAAAAGTCGTGTTTCTAAATGCTGAATATAAATGTCATCTGGATATCTGGTCAAGATGACTATCTAAATCACATAAAATGCTGAGCCCTGTTCTTAACGACATCACAATATAGAGCAGAATCCACAGGTAGTAAGGTTCCATCCAACCACTCATGAGGAGGTGACTGCTAGACATAGATACAGTAAAGCTAACGAAAAAATTAAACGAGCCAAGAGAGAAAATAGTAAATAATCAGCAATGCAACGTGAGCCAAGCGAATAAACATAGGCGAACTATTTTTTCAAGCCCAGAAAGAAAAACTTCCTTCATGGAAGTCGCCATGGTCTAGTAGGCAGTTTATTATTATATCCCCAGGTCGGAAATCTTCAATGAAACGAAATATGAAAAAAATTTGCTTAGGCGACTTCCTCACTCAGAAAATTTCTGTCAAAAACTCTGTAAATAAATACAATATTGCCATGGAAAGTTTCTCAAAAAAGATGATCTGGCCTTCAAAGTCTACTTTAAATTGTAGGTACCGCCACTTCTGGACAAAATTATCACACACAATATGAGTGTTGTGAGAAGCCAGGCTGTAATCTTGACTAAAGATTTGTAATGACGTATTATGTATGATTTCAAATTATAAAAATGAAGAGCTTTTATCCAGCAATCCATCCTAGAAGAATCCCTTGGGTCTTTTGATTCCTGACCCTCCTTATAGAAGAGCAGGTCATATTAAAAAATTTTTCTTTAACTTCTTTCATTCCTAATAATTTCGCTTAAAATCTATTTTTAATCAATTTAATATTATAAATATGTTATAAGCTGAATTAAATGGAAATCTTAAGCAAAACATCATTATCTTCGTTTTCCCAGAAATGGAAAATTTTTTGGAAAAAGTTTGAATTCGTTTAAGGCTACTGTTTGCTGTGATGAAAATAATTATAATTTCTGTTGCTTTAAGAGTTTTCTTGTAAAAATATTTTTTTCTTTTCCATTTTCTAAGAAAAAAAAATCAAAAAAAGTTATTACTTAAGGAATTAAACTTTTGACCTTAAATCATGTTCTTGTAATACGGCTTATTAACCTTTACTGGTAAAATTCAAATTCAAAAATTTTAAAACAAATGGAAAGAAACTACGAAAAGAAAAACTTTGGAATTTTGTTGTAAATTTAGATAAACGTCTTGTTAATTATCATAAAAAATTCTGTACGACAAATTTAGATTAACACGCCTCTTAAAATATCATCATCAATACTACGAATGTTTTATTCAGTGCTTTGCGTGCTTAAGCCGATTATAAATCATAAAATGGGCCTTCACAAATGGTAGGCAACTGATATGCAAAATTTAATTGGATTCGCCAATGTAAAGATTCTTAATTAAATATTTTGTTTTCCTAATTTCTTTCTCTCTCTCTCTCTTGTTTCCTTATTTTTTGCTCCCATGATAGTTAGTGTTATTATCATATGACCATGGATTTATTTGTTCAATTTCCTGTTTCATTACATATTTGAGTATCGATTTGTTACTTTTTGTTTTTTGTTTTCTAAAAATATATGCGATTGTAGCAAAATCTATGGAAAAAAAAATAAACGCTAACTGTTTAGTCTATGTAACGGATATTGTTGTTGTTGTTGTTGTTGTTTATAATCATTTGTTCATATATTAACAAAATATAAATCATGTTATATGACACAGATGTGCATGTTTATAAATGTACTTAAAATCATGTCTTCTTTTTTGTTTTTTTTTTTTGTTATAAATCTACAGCTAATGACAACTAATTAGTTATAAAAATTATTGTTTAGACAATAGTAAAGAACAGAATCTATATTTTCCCATACACTTCACTTTATTAATTTTTATGCAACAAATAGTAGCATGATAGAGTAAATCATTTTTCCGCAGCTGGTTTTGGTTTTGTATCAGGGATCCAAACAGAGCCACTGAAATACCTGCTTTAAATGTCTGAACTATAACATCTTGGTCACCGTGACATATTCGCTTAAAAAGGGCAACACTGCTCTCTTCTTTATTCAAAATATTTTCAATATTTTCCTATAAAGTACCTACGGCAACTGTCCAAAAGGGAGTATAAATAGTCAGTACAGTCAGGATCCGCTATCTTTGTCTTTTAAACAACTCATTTGCATACAACTCCGAGGCGGAACAAGTGTGTTCTGTGGCTATGCTGTGGCTTGTACTCTTCTTACTACCTCCTTTGTGGCTTCTTTATGTACTCTGATGGTCTAATAAGCAAGGCTGGTGGTTCTATAAGCGATTTTGCTGACAAAATCATGCGAAAACAGTCCAAAAAGTAGTATAAATTGTAAGTACGGTCAGGATCCGCCATCTTTGTCTTTTAAGCAACTCATTTGCACACAACTTCGAGGCAGAACAAGTATGTTCAATGGCTATGCTGTGGCTTGTACTCTTCTTACTACCTCCTTTGTGGCTCCTTTATGTACCCTGATAGCGTAATAAGCTAGGCTGGTGGTTCTATAAGCGACTTTGCTGACAAAATCATGCGAATACGGTTCTTTAGATATTTCTGCGTGTTATAAATATCGAATAGGGCAATCATACCTCAGGGACAGAAAGGTATACATCCTCTTCACGGATGGGTTTTAATTGAATTGAGGTACAGAGGCTGTAGTTGTATTTACGGATGCCGGACACAAGCTTTTCTTGATGTTAAATAAGACTGTAGCGTCTTTCAAGATTTTTGCTTTATTAAGTGCCCTGGAGACCGTAGTTGGTACGGTCACTTCAGATTTTCTGGTCGAACTACATAAGTGACGAGTGTCTTTGTCACAAAATGTATTGAAATGCCAGCCAAATGAGAAGTCCCACTTTGAAACTTAGCTAGACTTGAGGCTAAATGAGACTGTAGCGTCTTTCAGGCATAGATTTTTGCTTTATTAAATGCTCTGGAGGGCGTAGCTAGTATGGCCATTTCAGATTCAGAATTTTGTATTATCTTCGTTGGCATAAGGGCTGCTGTAGGTTATAAAAATTTTTAAAATAGATCGGCTTGGTGTCTGCAGAGTTCAGGGACATAGCGGGAAAGAGATGGTGAATGCTCTGCTGTTAAGTTAGGTTCACTTTCTCCAATCTGCTACTTCTACGGATATGTCGGAAGATGGGTCGGGCTGTTATGTGCATCTATAGACTTTAATAAACATTCTGAAAGCAGTTCTGCTGCTGAATTTGAATAATTTCAGTGTAGAACTAAGTACATACCTACATACTTAATTTATTATTACAACCTCACAGCCAAGATTACGACCTAGTTTCACACACCGCTTATGTTGCGTACATTAATTTCATACATGAGTGGCGGAACCTACCGTTTAAAGTCTATTCCGAACGACAGATTTTTTTGTGACATTTTTTCATGAGAATTTTATTTACTCTCAGAGTTTTTGCCTGAAATCTGCTGAGAGGAAGTTGCCCAAGGAATATTCTTTTTATATTTCGTTTCATTGGTCATGTCTGACCTAGAGTTTGAACCTGTCCTGGGAAATGGGAAAAAGGTTGTAAGGCTTATCAGCCTCCAGAAAATTCTTTTAAATTCCTATTTGAAATTAATCAAGCTTGGATATTATTTCAAAGCGCTCTGTATTCATTCTTTTAAAAATATTTTTTGTACTTCTAATTAGCTATACGCAACTGTATGCTTACATATGTAAATTATGTATTACCAAAAAACAATACAAAGCAACATTCATAAAATATTTGTTTTTGTTTTTTTGTTGTTTTTGTTTTTGTATATCTTAAGTAACAGTAACAAGAGCAAAAGAGTGAGAGAGAGAGAGAGAAAACAAATTTAAATAAATAACAAAAATATCTAAAATATGTGGTTTTCATGTTTAATTTATACAAAAAACACATGTTCAGCAGCATTTTGCAATAACAGCCAATGGGGCCATGAAACTCACATGAATACAAATACGAATACAAATAAATTTTTGAAGTAACAACCTTGCATATGTTGTAAGTGACAAACATATTTACATACATTGTATATGAAATAGTATTGAGTTTATAAAAGGCATTAAAACATAAATGATGTGCTTAGATTGACACACTCACTCAAAGGAACATGTTTGTTTACATACATACATACATACATACATACATACATACATACATACATACGTACATACATACATACATACATACCATACATACATACATACATACATACAATACATACATACGTACGTATTTGAAGTTCATTTTCTTTTTGCATAAATAGTTGAGACATGCAAACGGGCTCGTTTGTGTGTTTAATTTTGTTATTTATTTACAAGAGTTAAAAGCCTCTCTCTATATATGTATGGTATGTGTATGCGTTAGTATTTGTAGCTAGACTTTGTCTCTTCATATAAAAGTTAGTTTCCTTATTGCGTTTACGACACTTAAACAAAATCACCAACACAAACTTAACTTGTTTTTTTATGAAGAAAAAATGAACACAACATTTTTAAAGTTTCTCAGCACAAGTACTTCTTTATTTACCATTCAGTTAAAGTTAAAATTAATAAAAACAAAAACAAAAATAAAATAAAAAAAAATAGTTTTTATTTTGTCAAATATTTAAGTTTCCTTAAAAGGACACAAAGTTTGCAAATAAAAAAAAAAATTTTTTCTTTCTTTGAAGGATATAAAGAAAGTTCTTCATGCCAAGCAATTTATTAAGGGACACACATTTAACTCGAATAAATTGCAAAATGTCTTGAACTTTGGCAAAGCAATAGAATTTAAGTTGTCAATTTGATGATGGATTGATGATGCAGGAAGAAAAAAATCAAAGTAATTGATTTGGTCAACTTCGAGAACTAAGCAACAAACTTTAACTTTACTATTCTTAGGATGACTTTTCAAAGAATTAAGTTTTTTTTTATTTTCTATCCTGAGCTACCATGATCTAAATACATACGGAATTGGTCAATACAACCCTTCAGTCAGGGTTACGGCCTAGTTTCTCACACCACTTGTGTTGAGTATGTTAACTTTATGTATGATTGGCGGGGTCTACAGTTAAAAATCGATTCCGTACCACAGATGTTTGAAAACATTTCCAGAGCAGTTTTTCCAGAAATCTGTTTTCTTGAAGTTGTTCGACATGAGGCATGAACCGACACTTCACGTCTAATAACCCAGAACACTACCTACTAGACAGGGCAACTACAAACCATCTAAAGCATGGTTTTTTACCATCTCCAAAATTATTCAAATTTAGTCGCCGTAGTCTAGTTATTACACGTGAGGCAATGGTTCAAAAATATTTCTTTGGCGATATTCTCGAAGAAGATTTCTGACAAAAACTCCGAAAAGAATTACCAAGAAAAGTTCTTGGTATTGTTTGGAATTGGGGAATAAGATAATGAAAGAAGCAAACACTTTTCGTCCATTTATAGAAACTGCACTACTAGTAACCAGATGACTGTCTTCTGTGTCATATGACGCATTTTAAGCAGAATACTTCGATGCTTAACATTGATATTTATGTTAATTTACCTTGACGATTCCACCGTCGGCTGGCTTTGTCAATATCGTTCTAGCTTTTGCGTATGGTAATACCATTCCATGTCCGCTTAGTCCGTACCCGATCTTGGTTGCCAATTGACAGCAACTCAGCATTAACTATGCGACTGAACAACTCCTTTGGGTTTATTTTTCCCACATGCAATATCATTCTACCGGAATTGGTTACTTTCATGTTTTACAGTCATATAGGACAACAGATATTAAGCATGAATTAAATCCTATCAAATATGATAGGAGTTCCATACTTTGCTCAGTGAAATATGTAAACACTGCACACAAAGTCATCGTACTAGAATTATCACATTCGCTTCGCTATGTATTCCAATAATGCTTGCCAGATCTATAAAGCGGCCATGTTATCAATTACTTCGTCATTTACAGCAGAGAAAACAAATGTTATTGCTCTAATCCCCTTCGATATTGGCCTCGTAACATTTATCTGCAGCCTCAAACCTACGGCCATTCTATAGGCCTTTAAACGTGTGTCATATTAGACAGATATAGTCGGAAAAACAGTTGTTGATTTAGGGACCACAAGGTATTCACAAGTAATCGATATTCTGTGGTGCTGACGCAGCTAGAACAGTTTAAAAAACTTTATTAAAGGCATATCGATTTCTGCTTCTTTGATATTTTTTCAACATTGAAATTGATTTTTTTTTATTACAGTCTACTCGCCGTGTGTTAGCTTATTCGACATGAGACCACTGTCCTAACCCCAGTACAAATATCTCCAACAAAACGAAATATGAGAAAATATTTCTTCGGCTATTGCCTCTTAGCAGATTTCTGACAAAAACTTTGAGAGAAAATAGAATATTGCCACTAAAAGTACCGCAAAGATCTGTTGTTTGTAGCAATAGAAGAAATAGTTCGATTTTTTTCACAATTCACAGATGAAAATTCGAGCGATGAAGTCTTTTTTACCATAACATTTACGTTGTTGATGTTATACTCACTGTTAGGCAGGCGGCAGGATGATTTTATGTTCTAAGAACGTAAACAAAAATTTGTACGCCTTTTTTTTTGTGGATACACTTGAATTGTTAAAGTTTGTAGGCAAACACTTTACTTATTTACTTCTTTAATTGGTCATTACAATCCTTTTAGTTGGGATTACCACTTAGCTTTTCACACTACTTCTCAAAAATCCGTCATTGGGAGACGATTTTAAATTGTAAGTCCAGCCACTCGTATATAAAATGAACGTAAGTGGTATGAAAAGCAAGGTTTTAGTCCTGACTAAAGGATTATAATGATCGGATATGTATGTATGTATGTACGTAAGAGGGGGATGTACATGTAATTCTTCTTGAGTTTCTTTCTCCTGCTTAGTGCAGAGAGAAGTGTAAACTCGCTCAATTAACACTAAGAATTCCTTCCACCAAGCTTTGCATCACGGTTCATTATGTTGTTGCCATTATTAGCTTTGATAATTCAACGAAATAAAGAAGCCATATTATAAGCTATGTACTCTCTCAGTGCTCTTGGAATATAATTGGCTATCATTATAATAAATTAATTTGAAAATCTATTGTAAATATTAAGCCATGGCTGACTAGCTTAACCTTCAAATATCATTTCAATGCCTCTTATAAAAATATTTCATTAATTATTTGATTGGCATAGAATGTATGGCTGGCTATATGTTTGATGTCAATAATCATTTAAAAATTGTAAAATAAATTTGATGTTTTTCCATAAATTTCGGTACGCTTTCTTTTTTCTTTGCTTTATAACCTAAATTCTTATACAGTGAGCATCAAAAGAAACTGTACACTAAAGATAAAATTCTAACAATCAGCAAAAAAAAAAAATTTTACATCTTAAGGAGAGTGCAGGAAAAAATTTGACAATATTTTGAAATTAAAAAAAAAAATTTTTTTTTGTTTTTGTTTCAATTCTAAAAACTGGCAATAAAATAATTTAAAAATAAAAATATTTTTTTTTTTTTTTTTTTTTTTTTTTTTTTTTTTTTGACGATCACTGATATACTAAACAAGCTCTGTTTGTATATACCCAATACATCAATTTAAATTTATAATTTATTCAAATGATGTAAAACGTTTTACCTATGTATACATGCTTACCATACATACATAGTATATGCAAAATACATCCAACTTTTGCCCTAGTTCGTCTTTGTTAGTTGCATACAATGTACATGTATTTGTATATGCCATATGACCCTGACCTTTTTCTGTCAATAAAATTTGAAAATTTATTATTATTGTTAGAGAATGAAATAAAAAAATTATAAAAAAAAGAAAATTATAAAAAATAAAAGGCAAATTTATAGATTTATTACTGTGTTGTAAAAAGGCAAAGCAAAGCAAAGCTAAGAAAAAAAAATAAATAAAGAAAGAAATGAAATGAAATAAAAATGTAAAAGAAAAGAAAGAACAAAAAAAGAGTAAAGCAAAGTAGCCATAATCATTAAAATTGCAACATTTCACATAAAAACTGCAAAATCACTTTTACCTTCCCTCACACGAAAACGCCAACAATCATCTTCATCTACCGATGAAAAATCTAATGCCAAACAGACAGACAGACAGACACAGAGACCGACAGGCAAAAAGACATAAGTGTACTTGTAATGCAGAACATTATAACGTTTTACTTTCTTTATATATTCGTACATACACTCAATCACCCACTCACACATATGTCCGTACGTATGTATGTATGTGTTTTATGATTTCTTTGATTGTATATTTTTGGTGCTTTACAATCTTTGTTTTTTTTTTTGTTTTTGTTCCTTCTTCCACTTGTTTTTCTTTTCTTTTCTTTTCATTTTCATTTTTTTTTTGTTATTATTGGCACTATAATAATATCCACTCCTCCTATACATTTATGTGGTGGTATGTGGTAAATATGTATGTGTAGTATACGGATAAGTATCTTCTTATACGAGTATTGTGGTTGAAGTGGCTTGTGCAAAGAACATTCAACCTTAAAAAAAAAAATTTAATTTCACTGTCCTGGTTTATTTCTTTTAAATTAAGTTTACATTACAACATAATAATTTTTTGTGTATTTTCACTTTTACTTTCTTAGCTGCCTTGGTTTCCTGTTTACTACGGTAATAAAAATAAAAATTCATATTCATTGTAAAGATGAATTTTCCTCTCTCTTTATTTTCATGAAATTTTCTTTCAAGTACGTAGTCGATATTACAAGGCTTAACAAAAAAAAAACGTATCAAATTGCAGTTTTTAAATTTTGATTCTGTAACAAGAATATGTTGTATACATACATACGTCTATGTATGTATGTAAGTCTAAGGATCAAAGAATATTTGTATGAAATCCAATACCTCAGCGTTAGAGGTTGCCAATGCTATTAAATCATTAAAAATCCAAAAATAAGTACCAAGACCTGAAAATATGGTTACAGAAATGCGAACAATTTTTAGAGTTTGATCTTGTGAGCATGATGAGGTTAAAGGCAATATAATTCTTATTAAAGAAGGTGAATTTGGCGAGTGCAGAAACTATATCTTCTGAGATCATATCTTCGTAGAACGAATCACGTCTACTTTGGCCTCTAGACTCTTCCGGGCAAGTTTCTTGTATGAAGTAAGTAGACAGTCTTGTATTAGAAGACTTTAAAATCCCTTTGATAATCTCATTCTCATTCTTGATCTCTCTACGGACACATTTATTTCTAGTGACAGACATTCTGTGTCGCCGTAGTCTAATAGGTTGCCATGTTGTGTGTCGGCTTACGGTTCAAACTCCAGGTCAGGCAAAAAAACACGAAAATATGAAGATTTTCTTCAGCGACTTTCTTCTTCCTTCCTTCTCAGCAGATTTCTGGCAAAAATTCTGAGAGTAAAAAAAATTGTCATAAAAAGGTTCTCAAAAATCTGTCGTTCGGAGTTGACTTGAAACTGTAGGTCCCGTCACTCATGTATAAAATTAACTCACACAACATAAGTGTTGAGAGAAGCTAGGTCGTAATCCTGACTCAAGGGTTGTAATGACCAATTATGTATGAGTATCTGACTCTCATTCTTGCTACCTATATGAACAACCTTTGCCGATGACATTTTATAACATTTCTCAAAAACTATGACGCTTACTTGTAGTGACAGGGAAATGTAGGCTAAAAATAAACTTTAGAGAAATAAAATGAAAGCTTCCATGTTTTCAAATGGTGGGACTTTCTTGGGACACTAACAGTGTTTTCGATAAAAGGGAGCATAAAATTCTTTCCAATATCCCACTAGTCTTCTAAACACAGATTGCAAATCACCCTACAGATCTAGGATAGATCCGAGTCTAGAATTCAAAGTTAAGCTGATCGTATTGTATGGGCTTGTTAGATGAAATTGAAAACCTCAAGACAAATATTTGTTAAACAGTATCTGAGGAGGTTTAGGTATATCTTTTGGTCAAATGTGGTATCAAATTACTCAAATCCAGACTCAAGTCGATTCTATTGTACGGTTAAGTGACATGCAATTGAAATGACCGTGACACAGATGACCTTCAATTGTTTGTCAGGAGAATTCCGCATAGCTTTTGGCCATTTGTTCTATCAATATCGATACTTTGGTTATGCAACAAACAAAGCTCAACTTAGAATCAAATTTTTAAACTGCAAGTGAAACTGACTGGGGCTCACAATACGAAAAATTGCTGATGATATTCCAGTGACAGCCATTAAGTAGAATTTATAGGGTAACAGAAAAAGAGAAACATTTGCTTACAGAGGGAGGACAGAAATATATTACTCAGTGGCATTAAAAGACAAGGCCTGGAATAAAAAAAAAAAATAATTTTGAAAACTGGGTTCTAAATTTAAATACCCAAACGAGAGATTCTCTTCCTCTCAATAAGTTCATGGTTGGGTGTATTGTGCTGAAGCCACCTGACAGCCAAGTGCAATTCTGCTATTTAGTAACTACTTGCGTAGGCTGTAATAATGCGATTTTCATTGATTTTCTTATAGAAGTATGGACAAAAGCGAAGGCCAGCTAATAAACCACATCAAAGAGAGCACTTTGCTGGAAAGCTTTTGAAGTAACTAGAGTTGCAACTCACATCAAACTCTTCAATTCTGTTTCTTGACCTCCCCTTACTTACTTACTTAATTGGCTATTACAAATCTTTAATAAGGAATATGACCTATGCTTATCACAACAGCCATGAGTAGGGCAGGTCGATGAACGACAAATTTTTTAAGTAACTTTTCATGGCTATTTTGTTCACTCTCAGAGGAAGTCGCCGACAAAATTTTTCTTCATATTTCGTTTTGTTGGAGTGGTCTGAGCTGAAGTTTGAATCACGTTCTCACGTCTAATACCCTAACAGCCAGACTACGGCGACTTCTGACTGAGTGGAAAATGGGCTTAGGGTCAGGTTAGTTTAAATACGCAGGTAAGATCAAATAGCTTACTTGTGCCCAATTAGTTTCCTACGTAGTATAATTTGGAACTATTTCTCCGAATTTTTTTTTTTTTGACCGCCTGACTGGCATTTCTCCTCCATCCCAAGAGTTTTATAAAAGATCTTCACGGATAGACACGTGCTGTCAGTAAATTCAGAGAATCTCAAAAATGCAAAGTTTTTTGCTCTCAAGTGCCGGGTGTTCTGTGGTCTCTGCGGCCTTCTTCGGTCAGTACAGCTTCTGCAGAAATCATAATGCTGAAAGTACCTTCAGCTTCTTACTTGAACATCTAGGAACAGCAGCAATTTAATAAATGCATTGAGGTTCACCATAGTTTAGTAGATAGTGTGTTGGCTTATTAAATATGAGGCCAGAGTTCAAACCTGAGGTCAGACATTTCAAACAAAACGAAAATATGAAGGAAGATTTTGTCGGCGGCAGCCTCTAAGCAGATTTCTGGTAAAAACTCTGCCATGAAAAGTTTCTCAAAAAAATCTATCGTTTGGAGTAGACTTGAAACTGTAGTTCCTGCCACTTTTGACATAACATAAGTAGTGTGAGAAGGTAGGTTGTAATTCTGACCTACTTATTAAGGCTCTTCAGACAGATTCTGATCAGTTTTAATGCAAATTTAGTTCTGCTTGTATCCATATCACGCCAGTTTTGCCTGTTCTCTGTTCAAATAGGTTTATTATCAAGAAAATTTGTGCATGATTTTCAACCAAATTTAGATTTGAATTACAATGATGATTTCATCTTTATTTATCTACTTTTTCCTATTAAATAAATAATATATCGTTGGTTAAATGTAGAAAGGCCCTAAATCACACTTATTTTCGAAATTGGTTTCTTTGTGATTTCACACAAAACTGGTGTTAAATGCATTGGAATCACACAAAAAAAATCAATTTCGAAAAAAATGTGATTTAAGGCTTTTCTACATGAGACCAACGATATGTATGTAGGCATGTATTTATTAAGAAATGAATAAAATATTAAAGATTAAAATTTAATTGGCATTAATATTGAATTTCTTTGTGGAGTTCACTTCTTTTTCTAATTTTTTTCTCGTTTTTGTTTAATAACTTGAGATAATTTAGAAGCCTCAAAGACAGTACAAAGTACAATACAATATGTATGTATGGCTTATGTATTGATTGTCAAAGATTCTTAATTAATTTCTGTTCTTTTGATATCAAATGCAAGAAGTTAAATTGCTTTTAAAACAATCAAATCGATTATGTCTTCAGAAAAAAAAATCATCATTTATAATACGTATACAAAGATATTTAAAATACAATTATTCTAACGATATACAAACAAATCAATCTGTAAGTATACATATGTACGTACATAGGCATATGAAATACAATATTAGCTCAAAATGAACTATTAATCACGATATAGACAACATCTTGTGTGTGTGTGTGTGTGTATGTGTGTTTGGTAAATAAAATTGAATGTGAAATAAAGTTGAGTGGCATACACTATAATTATATTGTGTTGTATTGTATATTAACACATATTGGCCTGTATATATGTACATAAATATGTAAATATTTATGTTTACTTATACATATACCACACATGTATATATGCATGTATGTATGTATGTATGTATAAGTTAATTTTTGTATACAATAAAAGAAAAACAAAAAACAAAAAAAAACAAGAAAAAAAACAAAACCTATATTAAAAGCACACATGCCAACAACAAACAAACAAACAAACATACAAACAAACAACACAATACAAGAATATATGAAAATTGCCATGGTCTTTAAGTTATCTGACAAATAAATCAATAATGAAACATCATTAATTAAATCATACACTGACACATGCACATCTATACTTACACATACATATGTATGTACTGTGAAATATATTTCATAATAAATGAAACGAATTATAAAAACAAATTTAATTTTGTTAATACCCAAACAAATGTCTTACCCAGACTCCACATATATACATAAACATATCGTATATACATACACTCCTTGAAAATCCATAGTATTATCCACATACATACACACATAACATACGTCATGAAGTAACAATCATCTACAGTTACGAAATTGGTTAAAACGACAAAATGAATCAAAGAAATTAATTTGGCAAATAATATGCATACACATTAACAAAAATCAACACTCATACTACTACTACTTATACATTTATCTATCTATGTATAGAGGTGTATGTATATGTACAACAGTATACACAGCTAGTTTTCGTTAATTATCAGAAACAGAAAAATAGCACAATATTGTAGTCATTCTAAGCAACTCGTCGTCGTGTTATTGGCAGTACCTTGAGTCCTAACTTTAGATAGATCATTTCTTGGAACCTATTATTTCTAGCACACCAATTCTATGATGATAAAAAACAAAAAAAAACCAGTCTTGTGGACCTTTCCACAATCGCTCGTCTATTTGCTAAGCTTCACGGTGCCAAACGAAATTACAAAGGCCTCTGGGTATTGTACCTCTGGGTATTGTACTTGTCCCATGCACAAGTACACATTCTCAAACCTAACCTAATTTATGGTGTCTCGTACAGTCCCAATATTTTTCCATTCAGATTCGTATAATAAAGTCATTCCCCAAAAAGAAAGAGGCCAAAAATAACTACCCTCCATTATAATATGTTTAAAGGATTGAAGAGTGTGTGAAACCATCAGAATGTGTGAAACCATCAGCTTGAGGCTAATAACCTGATCAGCTACAAGAGTAAGATTTCCGTAAGGCTCTTTATACTGGTGACCTGTTAAAGTTACTCTAGGAGAAATAGCATCAGTTTATCAGGCGCTAGTGAAAACAAGATTGTGTTGTATGGTGCATTTTTATCTTCTCTCTTCAAATGCCAATGCTATCAACTTTTTTTTACAAAAAACAGTCGTATTTGTCTTTGTATTTGTTTTGCATTTGTATTCTTCTGAACATAAATCAAACCATTTGGAGATTCAGACATGAATGGCTCACTTGAATCCATCGTTGTAATAGGTTCGATTATAATGTTCGAAAATACAGACATAATTGGTCATTACAACCCTTCAGTCAGGATTATGGATCTAGTTTCTCAAACTTATATTAGTTTTATGCACGAGTGGCGGAACCAACAGTTCGAACAACAGGCAATTTTTGACCTGGGATTGGAACCGTGGCCTTACGCGTAATAAGTCAATTCACTATCTACCAGACTACGGCGACTTAATGAGCGAAAGTTCCCATGTTAAATACTAAAGTGTGAGCGTGACATTAATATTACATCGTCTGTATAATTATTGGGGCATTAAAAGTTCTTGATTTTCTGAGCACAAAAATTCATTGCAATGTTCGCAAGCATGAGCATATTATTTCAGTGTCAAAAGAAGCTTGCATGTAACTCGGTTTTCTAAAACTATGCAACATTCATTCCACACGACGGAATGTTCAATACAACCTTCTTATAAAAGCAGGTTTCTCGATCTGGTCGGTCGCATACTGGAAATAGCGAATGTGTTAGTTGATAACAATAGGGTTTCCAGCTCAATTAATTCATTAGAACAACGTCGCCATGTAGTTTGTATTTCACCGTTGAGACGGTACTACAATAGATTGTACTCCAACGAAATAAAGAAACTTGGGCCCAAAAATCACATATTTTTACGTAGTCCTACTCCTAGTCTTTCTTGTAGAGCACTTCCCTTTGTAATCGTTTGAGAATGGAGCGATTTATGTATTATAGAGAGAATTCGTTCTTTAGTCACACTATCTTTCTGTGAAAGTCTCTTTCTTCAGTAGTGTTTCACGTCATCAACTCCGCTTTCCTCATCCCGTCTGCCTATCATGGAAGCAATGGTATTTTGTTCCACTATTGCCATGGAAGTTTTTATCATGAAATATGCTGGTCTAGGATATGAACATGTTTACGCAAACTATGCAGAACACAACGATCAACAATGTTGACATCAATTCCAACATCGATGTACTGTTAAGTGGATGTAACATATACAACAAGAGTTCAAATTACGGTCATAACTTCAACGTTTTTAAACCTAATCGTGGAAAACTGACCTTAACGGATCTAAGTTCAACTCCAACCACTGTGTGTAAACAGTTTGATCGTATATGGATGGCGGTATAGATATGTGTGTTTGTGTGGATCAATTCATCCATATAGTCGCTAAGAATCAAAAATAACAGCAGTTAACTGGAGAAGATGAAAGTGCTTCGGGAAAGTTTTATGTTCCCAAGAGGGGTAATGAAAATGGAAATAAAATTGAATGGATTTTTAGTGTCATGTCTGAACACCTTTATTAAGGATTTGTGAATTAGGTCCCAGCAACTTCGTTCTTTGTACTAAGCATACTACCTAAGTGAATATGCCCTGGGCCACATAGGTGTGTTGTGTACTTCCTAGAATATTAGCTTCTGAAAGTTAAGGGGCTACATGACTCTGAAAGTCGTCAGTGCAGAGAGGAGTAGAAGACAATAATACTTCATATACCCTGTGTTTTCTTTGCACTGGCAATCTTTCGATGAAGAATGTTAACAAAGCCCCTTGTTGGTTTAAAATAAGTTTGCCGACTGGCCTTCAGGCGAAGCAATTGAAAATATTCTGTGGTAAAATGCTGAAAACAGTGTATTTGGAAACAGGCACTTGGCCGTAGTTATGGACTCTTTAGAAGGTTGTAGGGGCTTTTTTCGCAAAAATATTCTTATTCATTGTAGCTGAAGCGTAAACCAGCCTGAGATAAATCACTGTCTTCATATTTTTAAGATCTTGTTTGTATTTCTAATTAAATGTCATCAACTGTTGTAGTTACGTGATGATGATGAGTCTTTGGTTTGGTTTAAAACAAATAAAATAGAAAAACTTTGATCCTACATAAATAAAAAGGAGTAATTCATTAAAATTAAGCTTAAAAACGTTATACACTTCACTCCCCTACCAACTAACTAAAAGCTGTATTCTTTAAAGTTCATAGTAAAATTTTGCTTACTTCTGGAAAATATGCTACGTTTGACTTTCTTTCTTTTCTTTTCTAACAATAGTTGATGGCAGCAGGCAGTATCATTATATTGAATTTATTAAACAAAAAAATAAAAAAAAAAAAAAATAAAAAAAAAGAATTTCGTGCACGAATCAACCGCTAATAAATCTCGAGACAAGTAAAAAAAATTTTCTACACGTGCTAACACGCACTTTAATACACACATGCATACATAACACAACACTTATACGCTACTCTCACTATAGGCAAATAAAAATATTTTGTGGAGCAGAACAGAAACACGTACAAAAAAGAAATCCTTTAACCAGCTGAAATACTGAAACCGAAAGCAATCCAACACAGTTACAACTACAGCTACAGCTACAGCTACACATGAAAGCCATGGCATGAATTCCTGTGGCATCAACCACATACAACGTATGGTGTAGACTGAAGAATTTGACATGTGTTACAGCAAACGAACAGTAAACGGGTATTGAAATGAAATAACGTCTGTCTGTTTGATGCTTACTTTACTTTACTTTACTTTACTTTACTTTACTTTACCGTAACATATCATATGGGTTTGTTTGAGTGCGTAGAATGTAATATTTGTGAGAAGGTTATGCATGCGTTTGATTTGGATCACTTGGAGAAGGATAAAGAGTTTTTTATTTTTTTTTTTTTTTTTTTTGAAATGGTAAGTCAATGTTTGAGTTTTCTAGGAGGAAAAAATAGTATGACATTCTATGAAGGATTAAAAATTATACGCCAATTTCCCCAAGAACTTATGAAAGCTGTTTTGAATTATTTTGAATTGTTCTAGGTATTGAACACCATGATGTACCTTCGTTTATTAAACTTTTAGGCTGGTTTTCTAGCTCTTGCGCTGACTTAGCTCCTCCCTAGTTTGGTGGAACTTGATCAGTACTAGAGATCAGCAATGAGTATTCAAAAAGATGAGGAGATTTGAATCATACTCATAATTTCTAACACTTACAAGCATTCATACTTATTTTAATATCATACTCATACTAATCATATTCAAAGTTTGAAGGGCTCATCATACTCATACTTAACACTAAGCATGATGTTTTTGATTTCTACTCTCCATGACTCAACATTACAAGAATCTCAAAATAAGTATGAATTGCGTACGAATGCTACAATACTTACTAGAAGGTTGCGTGTTTGCTCTGTTCGCTGCTCTGTGTTGTTTGCTTGTGTGTCTTTTTTCTTTTGTAGGTAAATGCAACAATAACTAAGACTGTAAATTTTGATGAATGATTCGAATCACTCGAATCATTTATGAGTACATATTATAAGTATTTTCCTCTAAATTTATGAATCTGAATGAGTAGGCGTATGAATCAAACGTATTTCGAATGTAATGAGTTCGATGTCAACGTTGTTGTAATGAGTACGAATGAATCAGAGTAGTTAAATTTCAATACTGTTGACTATCTCATACTAAAAGTTCATGAGTGGTTATGAGTAGCGAAAAAGTGATTCATTGCTGATCTCTGATCCCGACCTATAAGGCTGCTAAATCACTGCAACGTCTCTTAGGTGGAAGTGTCGGCAATATAGGCTGCAGTGAAAATTATTGTGAACAAAAATGTTCCGAAGCGAAAAATTACCATACTTTCTTCTAAATTTATGAATCTGAATTACCTGAATACGGCTACTTGTATGAATCAAACATATTTCAAATGTTATGAGTTCGATGTCAACGTTGTACTCATACTCATTGCAACTTGTACTTACAAATCAACGTTGTATTGAGTACAAAATTCAAAATTTCATGAGTACTTATGAGCAGCGCAAAAGTGATTCATTGCTGATCTCGGGTCAGTACAGAGACTACGTTTACCTGTGACGTCACAAACAGCCGGTATGCGTGCTCAAGTGTGTTTTGGTAATCAAAGCTACCACTTCGACCTGCATACCTACCTTCCAAGGGGTGCGATATGTCAAGTTTTTTTGTGGAAGAGAACGAGTAGTATCGTGTAAACTTATTTTGTAGGGAGAGCGTACAAAACTGAGAGAAACTGCGAAGGGAAATTTAGCAATTGAACGATTTCTCTTTTTCATTACATCAAACGATGCATTTATTTTACTTCGTTTTCGTATTTTACTGATCGTGTAAATGCAAATAACTTTTGTTTTCAAAATAGGAATGGAAATCTTTAGCAGTCACCGGCGTCTAGTAGGTAATGGGATCTCGGTTCGTACCCCGGGTCAGATATCTCTTACAAAGCGAATTATAAAAAATATTTCTGCGGCGACCTATTCTCAGCAGATTTCTGGCAAAAACTCTGAGAATAAATAGAATTGCCATGAAAAGTTTCTCAAAAATCTGTCGTTCAGAGTCGACTTTAAACTGTAGGTCCCGCCGCTCGCATAGCAAATTAATACACACAACATAAGTGGTATGAGAAACTAGGTTGTAATCCTGACTGCTGTATTGTAGTGACCAATTATGTATGTGTGTATAGAAATCTGTAATATTTTTTTCTAACTTTACATATGTAAATCATTCCCGTGTGAATTGGCCTTCTGCTGAAGACTACATAAATAAAGCAAGGCAAAGAAATGATGCAGAATATGTGGGTGATGTTTGCTACTTAGAGAAGAAATTTAACGCAGTATATGCCAAGAAATATAAACCAAGAGAACATTTAATGTCAAAATCTCACAATGAAAATCAAGTATAACTCTGCAGGTTTTCGGATCGCAACTTTCCTAGATCCATTAAACATTCATCCTTCTTGTGTGTATCAGTTTGGTTTTACTTTTGGTTTTACATTAAATACCACAACGAAAATTGAATTTCAAATAAATTTCAATCATCATCATAAGTATGTACGCATATGTTTGTTTGTCTGTAATTCCTCTTAAAATCGTGGCATTAAAATAGTCAAAAAAAAAACAACCAAAAAAGTAAATACAATCGCCTTCCTTGCATTGTAATGTTAGGATATGGGAAATAGAGAGAGAGAGAGAGAGTAAATCTAGGAAAATACATACACAGATTTAATACAATAATACATGTATACAAACATATTTGTATATGTAGATGACATGTGCATACATATGTGTGTGTAGATATAATGTTTTATAGTACATTACACTGATTTCCAAGGACGTCTCAGGGCGTTCTTTGAAAGATTAATGATTATTAGCTTATATGGTTTAGTATTGTTATATCACAACGAATACATACAAGCGTATTTGCGTATTTGCGTTAAAGAACACATACAATATTGTAGATAAGTTTATCAATGTATATGTTAAATCTACAATAAATATTGTGTGTGTAAATAAAAGCATTAATACAGTTCGGGGCAAAATTTTAGGTACTCTTTTTAGTTTTCTTACAGTTTATTCAGTAAATATGTGATCAAGCAGTGTTGCCAACACATTACTGTGGGTGTTTAAAAAACTACGGACGAATTTACTTGATTTAATTTTATAATTTTCACAATATATATATACATACGTACATAATACCATGGGTAAACAGAAAATCAGTGCAAATAATCACCTCATACACACAATAGGGGCAACTATGAACATGTTCTTGACACTTATTTTGACTACCTGCACCTCGTTATATGTCTTACAGTAAGTAGATAGGTTGAAGTGGTAGCTTGTATGCCAAAAAGCTCACTTGAGCACACATAGCGGCCCCCATACTGACCAAATTCCACCCAACTTATCGCAGAAATTGCTCAACGCGGGAGCTGCACACTCGTGTGATAATCTCTAGAAGCTGCAAGCAGTCTTATATGCCCATAGTTTTGCTTCCGCTACTTCTACTTCTTCTGAATCTATTTACAGACTGATACGCTCAAGGCAAATACTTGTTTCTTGCCGTTAAACTCTTCAGTCAAGACTACGACTTAGCTTCTCTTACAGTGAGCTTCAAAAGAAACTGTGCACTAAACTATGGATAAAATTCTACCAATCACCACTTAAAGAAAGCCCTTGAAAAATTTGACATTCCGAAATTTTTGTAAATTTGTTTCTTTTTTTTCTATTTTTGTTTCAATTTTAAAAACTAGCAATGAAACAATTTAAAAAAAAAAAATTAACGGTTATTTATTACTGTATATTTTTTGATGTACAGTTATTTTTGACGCTCACTGTATGTTGTGTGTGTTAATGTTCTACATGAGTGATGGGGCCTTAAGTTTAAAGGCGACTCTGAAAGATAGATTTCTTATAAGCTTCTCGTAACAAAACTCAGTGCTTTTGCCAGAAATCTGCTGGCAGGAAGTCGCCAAAGAAATATTTTTTCATATTTTTTCATTTTGTTGGAGATTCCTGACCTGGGGTTTGAACCACGGCCTTAATCTAATAAGCCAATACACTCCTGCTAACCAAAGACTACTTAGATATCATGGTTAGGCTTGTATTAAATTGAAAGGACAGTAAATGAGAGATCTCGACGTATTCATTTATGGCTTGTATAAGTTCTGCAGTGTTCTACCATTCTTCAGGTGCTTCATAGCTGCAGCTATCTTGGCTCCGTCACAACATAATGAATTTTACATTGAAAATGACATGTGGTGTCGCAATCTGGCCTTGACAATATTTAGAAGTATTTGTCGGCCTATATTTCTAATTCTCCGTGTAATATACTGCATGACTCTCATCTTCTTCGTGCTTCCTAATGTTGCATAGGTATGAACACTATTAAGCACTGATGCAGCAGCCTTGAAAGTATTCAAGAGAAAAATCCGGCATAAGATCTTCGATCCATGGCGAGTTGTAGATGATTTCCGCATCTAATCCAACAATGAGCTGTATGAGCTCCTCAACGACATGGACCTTGTACAGTGTACTAATATCCAGCGGATGTGCTGGCACGGCCATCTCGTGCGAAACAAAGAGGATGCTCCGACAAGACGAGTATTTGATGCGGGAATTTGTCAGCGAAGAGGACGACCTTGTTTGTAATGGAAAGATCAAAAGGAGGAAGCCCTGCCATCGATTGGTGTAACCTCAGATGCTCAAGAAGCAGAAGCGCCTTTAAGGATGTGTTAAGGCAGGCCGAAATTCGTTAATTGGTTTGTTAAGTAAGTAAGTAGCTCTCGCCTTTATTCATCGCTGTATTCTAATTTTTTGAAACGTATAAAGATAATACATCGGAAGGTTAGATGTTGCGTAAAAATTTATTCATAAAACGTAGCACAGAAAAGCAAGAGTGTCCCTATTATTATGAAGCACTGTGTCTCTAAATGCTGTAAGGTTTTTTCCATTTTTTATATGAAAATCTATACGATTTTTTTTCATGCTATGCTTCGGGCATAAGAAAGAAAATTTTTAATTTTTGTTTACATAAGTTTTCAGAGGATTTTCCTTAATAGACGCATGTATAGGCATGTGCGGGTGTGTATGTATTTTGAAATACAATGTTTTAGTTGTTTTTAGGCCTACCTTGGTTCTAGGCTTTTAGTAATTTTTTATGATTATCACTAGTACTACTACTACTACGACTACTACTACTACTACTACTACTACTAATATTATATGAATTGATGGGAAAATAGGTCATATAGTTAATACATCCCAGTTAGCATACATTCTCACACTGTATGTTATATACATACATATGTACATACATCTACGGTATAGATACTTAACGAAAAAACGAAAAAAAACACGAGCTACCATCAGAGAGAGAGAGAGAGAGAGAGAGAGAGAGAGAGAAGAATACATTAATATTCCGGTAATATTTCAAACCATTTGTCTAACTTTGTTACAATCGTGCATTCATTTTTTGACAAACTGACATTTGAATTAACAACGTTTCATAGTTGTTGTTGTTGTTGTTGTTGTACATTTATTTATAAATACATATTTCACAGATAATTTATATGCAAAACATAGTCATTCATCCTCTTCATGTCTTCTTCTATGTCTTCATATTTCTGCTCAGCTACAGATACATATACAGATACAGATACATATACAGATACATACAGATTTGCTTCATTTGTTTAATGATAGCGTTGATGTATGGCAAGTAAAAACTCTATAAATTACCTTTAAATATGTAAAAAGAAGAAAAAAAAAGAAAAACTTTTTCCACTATTTCTATACAATATTATACGCCATTACGAGGTACTGTTGAAAAAGTTTAATGTCATTAGACTGTAATATGATGGACAATATTCTTCTTCTATTCTAACTTGTCTATTTTATGTTAATTTTGTTGTAAAAAAAATTTTTTTTGGTTTTAATTTCATTTAATTTCGGTGGAAAAATCATTGTGAATTTTTTTAAATCGAATTCAAAAAAGTTTTTTAACATGACAACATTTTATCTAAAAAAATTCTCTATGACAGGACATGATGCCATACCGTGTATAAAAAATGTAGAAACATTTGCATAAAGTTTCTGAAAAAAAAAATTCAATACGTCTGGTAATGGCATGCAAAGGAGGTTTTTTAAGCTTTGAAAAATTAAAAAAAAAATATTCTAAGAGACATTAAGGGTAGAATTTAATTAAAATAGAAAGCAAATCCTGAATTTTTAATTTTAATTTTCTGCTCGTCGTAGTACCCCTTGTACCGGTATGAAATGAGCGTTTTTTGTGAAAATCATAAAAAAAAACAATTTTAATGGTAAAATTTTATTCAAAGTATTGCTGCCAACACATTTTTTGTCAACTTTCAAGCAATTCATGGACTCCACGCCAATAAAATTGTTCGTCTTTTGAAGTAAATTAATTAGTCACACCAGTTTCGATTTCCTCATAGGAATCGAACTGCTGCCCTGCCAATGCGTGTATCATCGGTAACAGCAAATAGTAAACGACAGGCACCAAGTCTGGTATACATGGCGGGTGATGCAGCAACCTCCATTCTAATGATTTTCTCGGGGTGCAAGTGTCTTGTTGCAAAATTACCTTGCCGTGTCTTGCGGCTTATTTTCATCATTTTTCAAATAAAACTTGGTTCGAACTCTAAGAGTAAATAAAATTACCGTGAAAAATTTTTATAAAAATCTGTTGTTCGGAGTCGATTTTAAACTGTAGATCCTGCCAATCAAGTATAAAAGTAACACACACAGCATAAGTGGTATAAGAACCTTGGTTGTAATCTTGACTGAAGAGTTGTAATGACCAATTATGTATGTGTACGTAGTGCAAATTGATCACTTGTTATTGCATTCTGTATTAATGGTTTCACTAGAGAACACACAGCATTGTCTCCTTACCGTATCGATTTGATTTGCAGTTGAAGTTGTATGGTATGAACCCATGGTTTTTTTCTGTTTAGAATCCTGTAAACAAATCCAATTGTTAACCGTGGGTAATAATACGATGTTGCACTGATTTTCTATTGTTTCTTAGAAACAAAATTTCAAAAGTGGGTTTGCGGTTGTCCATGTAAGCAAACGTTTTTTGCCTGGTGTTTGTAGCTAGTGAATAATGCCATGATCAAAACTCCATAGATTGTGCAAAGTGCCTAAAACTTCATTTATAGCTTGAGCAACGACTCATTTAATCGAAGATACCCATGACAACATGTAGTCACCGTAGTCTAGTAGGTAGTGTGGTGGCTTCTTAGACGTAAGGTCTCGGTTCAAACCCCAGCTTAGATATCTCTAACAAAACCAAATAGGAAAAAATATTTCTTCGGCGATTTTCTCTCAGTAGATTTCTGGAAAAATCTCAGGCAGTAAATAAAATTGTCATAAAAAGTTTCTCAAAAAATCTGTCGTTCGCAGTCGACTTTAAACCGTAGGTCCCATCATTCATGTATCAAATTAACAAGCACAACATAAGTGGTGTGAATAACTAGGTCGTAATCCTAACTAAAGGATTGTATTGACCAATTATGTGTGTGTTCATGAAAACTTTTGTATCAACATAATCGTTAGCTACTACTGGCTCCCCAGAGACCAGAGCCACTGAAGGATTTTATACTGAAATGGTTTTGAATATCGTCATCGTCTAAAAAGATAACGAAAGTCTTACTCTCAGTGTCACTTCGTTCATAAATGGTCGTCAACTATTGTCTAAAAAAATAGCGAAAGTGTAACACACAGTCTCACTTCACTTATAAATCGTGGTTAAGCTTGTAGTCAGTCATCTACCGAAATCTCTTCTTTCTATGTTAGCAGCAGGGCAACATAAGTTTTCATATCAAAAACATACGAAAACTTAAAGTTTTTGTAAAAAAAACAAAAGATTTGTAAGCTTCATAGCGGTTTCAGAGGACCTTACAGGAATTTATTTCCACTCAAGTTCTATCAAGCCTTAGATTTGGTCTCTTAAGATTTTAGTTTGCCTAGCATATTGCTGCAGATTTGCCAACAGATTTGCTCAAAACTATTAATTCCTGTGATGCAACATAAGGAATTTTTAAAAGAAATATTAAATTTGAATCTTATCTTAAAGCCTTAAACTATTAGAATCTACCTAAATAATGTTTCTCTTTTCAATTCCTAGCATATTTTCTTGTATGGCATGCAAGCAAGCATGTTTAGAAATTTATTCTCGATTTTTATTTTTTTTTTCTCTTTTTTTTGTGTGTGAAAATTGAATTTAAAAAATTTCATCACATCATACAACTTATTTGCATTCAAAGTGTATTTTAGTATGCGTATGTCTATGTGTGTGTATGCTATGTTGTTGCATAAAAAGTTTTTAATTTAAATTGGAACACGTTTTCTTTAAGAAGATTATCTTGGCAAAAAGGAAAAAAAAACAAAAAAAAAAATAATAAGAATGGTCGAACACGTGCACGTATGAATATAATATTGTGCTGAATCTTTGATAAAGTAAAAGTAATAAAAATGATTTCAATTTAAGGTAAAAGTAAATCAATTTAATAAATAGCATTACTGCTCTTCTACTTGCATTATGGTTCAATGATATGAATTTCATTTTTAAATAATTTTTTTCTTCAATATTAGGCTCACAGTTAATATTCGGTGGGAGCTTCTAGAGAATTTTATGTACAAAATGACACGTAATTTATAAGATATCAAGTAGCATATGGTGGTCAAAATATTTGAACTTAATTTGTATTCCACCACTTATCATTTACGCATTAGCTTTCTGATTTGTTTTTGTTTTTTCTCACTTAATACTTCGTATATGTTTATTCTTCATAGTTTTTCTTCTTGCTTTTTCATAGTGGCAATGAGAAATGATCTTCTGATTGGCAAAAAAGACAGTCTTAATGCATAATGCAAGCTTTCTGCATTTAAAATTTTGTAAGAAATAATTTTTCCCCTGAAGGTGATGCACGATGTTTAAAGTTTTTGCAAAACGAAAGGCAACCATTGGAATTCGGGATTAAAAATAAGCATTTTTACATGATAATTGCAGAGAGATTTCACAAAAAAGAAATTTCTCTAAAGAATTTTATGCCAAAATCAAAAATTTTGTGTGCCCCGATGGTCTAGTTGGCAGAGTGCTAAACATTAAATGCCGAGGCAACGGGTTAGATTCCCTCCAGAGTCTTTGGGCACATTATATATGATTTCTTACAATAAAAAAAAGAAAGTGAGAATTATTACTAAAAAAACAGCTCGAAAAAAAAAAATAATAATAAAAATAATAAGGGAACGTCACTTTTCATTAAAGAAAAAGTATTGAACGCTTCTCCCTTCTTCCATTCCTCTATTTATAATCTTTCCTGTATTCCAACACAATGCACTGCATGAATAGGGCTCAACTCCTAAGTATTGGTCACGAAAAAAAAAAGTATGGAATAGAAAATATACACGCAGTTGCTTACAATAGTATGTAGAGCCAGAATAATTAAAACTTTTTTCATGAAATATTCCAAAACAATTCCTAGGGAAGCCGAGGCTGATTTTCCAACAAGAACATGGTTTCATTGGCTTTACTAGTATAAAAAAAAAAACTTTTGTATCTCAAGTGTACACAAAAATTCGTCTTTAATTTGCCAGAGCACATGTAAATTGCTTCATCAGAAAAGTAGTACGTTATATCTTCGTTCCAGTGCGAGTTGGCGATGATTTCCGCATCCGATCCAACAGTGAGCTGTATGAGCTCCTCAACGACATAGGCGTTGTGTAGCATATTAACATGCAGCGGCTGCGCTGGCTCGGCCATGTATTTGGGTATTTCATGGGTATTTGATGCGGGGATCTGCGAAAGTTGTTTGAGTTGGAATGTCCATTTCGAGTAAGTCCTGTCATCGTTTGGAGTGACGAGCTGGCTTAGGTGCGCAAGAAGCAGAGACGCCTGGAAGGATGTGTTAAGGCAAGCCGAAATCTGTTAATCGATATGGTCTGATAGATTAAGAAGAAATTGTTTGAATAGCCGCCAGATGAGTTAAAACAAAAAACCTTAAAATTTAAACTCATGGTGACCTTGCTTAATTTTAAACTGTCACCAATTATAATAACGCAGCATATGAAAGATCTCTAAGGACTAGGTTCAAAGTACCACATGCTTAACAGGTGGTAGTTAAGCATTTGCAGTTTTAACAGGCCTATGGTATGTAGCATAAAGTTGATCCCAAATTGGATATTCTGCACAAGCAATTGAAGTTATTGGTCATTTCACTTGTAGGTGATGTGACCTAGTTACCAAGATTGCACGATTTGACTCCACTAGACTATTTCTTGTGGAGTTTCCTTATGTTGTAGTTGTATGCGAATAAGTCATCGTAGTCTAGTAGGTAGTGTGTTGCACTATAAGACGTGAAGCTACGGTTCAAATGCTATCTCCAGCAACGAAGTGTGGAGTTTCTTGTGCAGTTTCCTTTTGCTGTAGTTGTATGCGAATAAGTCATCGTAGTATAGTAGGTAGTGCGTTGAATTATAAGACGTGGGGTTCAAATCCAACGAAACGATGAATGTGAAAAAAATTTTTATTCGGCTTCTTAGCAGATTTCTTATAAAAAAAATTCTCAGAGTAAGATTAAAAAAAAAATTGCCACGAAAAGTTTCTCAAGAAGAAGTTTCGCCTAAGCGGTGTGAGAAGATAATAATAATCCTGACTGATGAGTTGTAATAACTAATTATGAAAGTACAGCGGCTTTCATAGTCAACACAATCCATGCCATCATGCCATTCATCAGAGTCATTAAAAATTTGATATTTTGGATGCACTCCGCCTAGAGAAGTATGTAGAGTGGCGTGTAGGTCACTTAAGTATTTTTATTGAAACAGAATAATTTTTAAATCCTAATATGGGACTTCGGTGAAACATTCAAAGCCAATAATGCAGAGTTTTAATACAAAAGTACGACATTTTGTATGAATACCTAAGGGGCCAACTAAAAATCAGTAGCTGATGGCAAAAATGGAGCTTATTTGTTTTAAAGTTTTTTCGGAAGACAAAAAAAGTGTCAACAGTATAATTTTGATTGGGAGGATTTTAACGAGCAGAAAGCTATTGCGTTTTTAAAGAACTTTTTTTAAGGTGGCAAAAGTTATCGATATTGCACCGGCATTGCCATATTTTTAAAAAAGTTAACTTAATTTTATCTGTAAGTTGTAATAACGAAAACAAGTTAAAGGTAACTTTGCAGTTCACTTTAGCTAAAGGTAGCTTTAACTAAATCAAACTTTAGCGGCAATTTGTAATAATGGCCCTTAAAAGTTAATAAAATTTAGTGCAAATTTCATTAAGCAAGCATTCAAATACATGCGTGTAAATATCATATGGTTTTGACAATGTGTTTTCATTTACAAATAAAAATAATTTTTTTTTTAAATTATTATAAGCATTTAAAAATCTTTACAATATAAGATAAACATTTTAGTAAATCTTTAAATTTTTTAATAATATTAAGCTTAAACGTGGCTTAAATCATATTGAACATAATATTTGCCGGCTGCAGAGGAATGACCTGTATGCGATATTATTTATTGTAATAAATGATGTATTATACACAAGAACAACAAGAACAACAACAACAACACAAATAACAAAAAAATCTTATTATATTATATAATTGATATATTATATAACAACATAAAATACACAACATATATGCCATAAACATATACACACATAACGTACATACATTGCTTATATGTACGCATACAAGTTAACATTGGAAAAAGTTCGAATAACAGAAAACAACAAACTTGGAAAATATAAATAAAAAAAAGGAAAGAAAAAAAATAAATATTTTATTAAAAAAA
>QOCX01000511.1:45520-73500 GCA_005959815.1 Sarcophaga bullata
ACAACAACATCAACAAGGAGAATATGCCCTAGAACGTATACTTATTTAGAACAATAAATACCTCGAGGCAAAAACAATACCTTCTCGCATATAAAAACACAAATAAATACGAAGGCAAAAAAAATGAGAGAAAAAACGAAATAAAAATATGGAGGAACGCAAAATAACATTGAATGGGGGGGGGAGGGGGGAAAAGAAATAACGGCTCTTAAGACCACACGCACATATGACTTAAGCATGGAGGAAAAAATGGTATGGTGTGGTACAGCAACAACCATTGCAAACATATAGAATCATACATCAAATACAAATACAAATACAAGTAGATGTTCACATGGGATACACAACTATGGTACTAGGGAGGCAAGATATGAAGGAGATCCTTGAAAAAAATTTTTTTTTTTTTTTTTTGTTAAACAAATAGAATGATGCTGATGCTGATGAGGCAGGGAATGGAAACTGTAAAAGAAGATATAAAAATAATAACAGGAATTATAAGTTTAAATACACTGCACTATGGGAAATAAATGATTAATTTTAAAAAAATTATTGAAAACGGTTTTTTTAAGGCATAAATTTATTAATAAATTATCGCCTGTTCATGTGTAAAATTTTTGTGAAAAGAATTTTGAATTTTAAAAACGTTTAAAACGTTACCACCATTTGCTTGTCTTAACCAATGCATACGTATGCATGTATATCAGTTAACTTTAAGCGATATTTATAGAATGTATACATAATAAATAATAAATAAATAAAAAGAAAATAAAAATAAAAAAAAAAAAACTGTTTGCATATGAGTGGTATATGACCACGTTTGGGTATTAGTGTGTATACATATGTGTGTGTGTGTGGTATGCCTTTAATAAATTCTCTAAGGGGACTTGTTTGCTTATATCGTATACAAATATAAATAAATATGTATATGCGTACATACGTATACGTATACATATGTATGTGTGTGTAGTTTTATTCTGTGCATGTCTATATAAATTATAAGCTTTTCTTCTTAAAGCTTTTCATAATTTTCTTCCTTTTTTTCTCTCTCTCTTGTGGGCTACTGGTGATGTTGGTGGCATTAATATGGTATTGTTGCTGTCATACAATACACATATGTACATATACACACTTATGTGTGTACATAGGTTTTATTTTCAATAAAAATAATAAAAAAAAAATTCTTAAAAATTTTTTTACATTTTTTTCTTTTTTTTTTTTGGTTTTTTTGCGGGCGTCATTTTATTTTACATGTCATCAATCAAATATTTCCTAATGATATACATTTACAAACCCAGCTCCCCTTACCTTCTGCCCTACCACATAAAAAAAAACATGTTGAGAATAGATATTAATGATACTGACTGCTGTAACATTTTTTTTTTCTGTACATCCGTTGCTTTCAATAGAAAAGTTATATTTCATACACATTCATGGTTCATTCATTCATTCATTCATTCATTCATTCATTTCACATACATACGTAGTTATAATAGAATGAATAAGTGTATACACGTACATGACCTTGTTATTGTGATTGAGCCCTGAGTACATTGTCTCTCTGTATGACATGATTTCGTTGTCATTATAGCGAATCTGTTTATAATTTTATAATATTTTCAACATTCTTTCCCCCCCCCCTCATTTCCCCCATAAGTTAGCGTTCAGTTTTGGTTTTCGTTTTGTCATGAAGATTATTTCAAGATCTCTTTTAAGCAATGAAAAAAGAGAGAAGAAACCCCCCCAAAAAAAAGTAATTTGTTTTCATTATAAAAATGTTTTCGCACACAAAAAAAACAAAAAAATCTCTCTTCGGTATTCGTTAAGATATGATAAGGGTATTACTTTACAAGCTACCATACCATACCACACATGCATGAATCTTACATTGTACCTAAGAGTACATAAAGTCACTAAGTACGTATGTAAGTACGTATACATATAATGATTATGAACATTGCTAAACATTGTATAGGGAACATGATAATAAAAAAGGGTTGTAATTTGAACTTAAATTTCATTAAATAATGATCACTCGCTTAAGTTGTAAATCTCTGCAGAATGATGATTCTATTTAGAGCTTTAAAACAAGCAGAATATGTTGGTTTACATGCTTAAGAAATTATTTTTCTATTGTTTACTTCTAACTTCTTAAATTACTAGACAATGCATAATGCATACTTAGAAGTTTATGGTAAAGTAATTATTTCAGTAGAATATTCGATACGCTGTTGATAGCCTCTCTCTGAAGGACTTCATATAACATTCCATTTGCTTGCCTGCTTATCCAAGAAGAGGCATCCTTTCTTGTGAAATACTACTCAGTGTTTTACATTTAAGCAGTAGATTGGAAAACAATACTTTGGTCATCAAAACGGCATAATAACATTATAACATACACACATGCATACTTACATACATACATACATACATACATACGTACATACATACATACATACATACGTAGGCACCAGCGATGTTGAATCGTGCACTCTTTTGTTGGAACAAAAGTGTATTTCGAAGATTCCCACCTCCGGCTCAAGACAAAAAAACATACATACATACATACATACATACATACATACAACATACATACATACATACATCATACATACTTAACATACATACGTACATAAATACATACATACATATGGACATAATACTTCCCTTATTTGCACAAATTGTATAGATGAAGAGGAACATGCGGAGCATATTCTAACATGCTGCTCCAGATTTAGATGGCCCGGTAACACGAGTTTTGTACCAAACCGGCATATGGAGGAGGTGATGAATTCTAGGATTCTATGGAGCCAATACAGCCAGAGAATGGCTGAAGTTATGCTGAAACTCTGAAGGTTGGAGGAACGAAGACGAAATTTAAATTAGTGCGATAAAGCATTAAATCTAACCAGTCCTCCGTGAAGTAATACTTACACTAGTAATAGTGAATCGTGCACTCTTTTATTGGAACAAAAGTGTCTTTCGAAGATTCTCATCCCAGGCCTAAGACAAAAAAAAATGAAGAAAAAGGATTACGACCTAGCATCTCACACCACTTATATACATGTGTGGCAGGACCTACAGTTTAAAGGAACGACCGTTTTTTTTTTCTGGACAATTTTCAGGGGAAATTCTTATTTACTTTCAGAGTTTTTGCCAGAAATCTGCTGACAGGCGGTGGTCGAAGAAATATTCATATTTCGTCATGTTCGAGATGGCTTCTCTGGAGTTTAAACCATGGCCCCTCGTCTAATAAGCCAACACACTACCTACTAGACTAATCATAACCGAATTAAATCTCTCTAATGTTGATGTTGTTCTTAGATGAAATAGTTCATCTAGAGATAAGCTTCTTTGCATATTTGCCTCTCATAATATCATTTCTCCACCTCCATCTATATACCACAGATTAGTTCCGCTTTTAAACATGTAAGTCGCTTCTTTATTGTTGTTTTCATATTTGTTTGCTAAATTTCGTTGCAAACCACTTTCCAAAATTTCTTGTGAAGTGAAATTGTTCCGCGGAACTGACCTCACAGGACCTTATTCGATCGGATCAATTTTCGTACACTTTTTCGAGTGTACGGGAACGTATCTCGGCAATGGCATTACGAATGTTGACTTTTAAATGCTCAATTGTTTTTGGTTTGCCGGCATAACACTATTCTTTAACGGCTCCTGACAGTTAATAGACCAACGGCGTCAAATATCAGCTTCTTTCGAATCAATTGACTATCAAACGTTTGACGCAATAAGTCGATTGTGACATGAGATATATGGCAAGTTGCACCATACTGTTGAAACCAAAAATCGTTTGCATCAATACCATGAAGAGTGGGTATAAAAAAAATCGGTTATCATGATGCCTCCGCACCAAACAGTCACTTGTTATGGGTGCATTGGCTTCCTTAAGACCACTATTGGGTTTTTGAGTCCCAAATACAGAAATTTTGCTTATTAACGTACCCACCAAAATGAAAGTGACCGTCATCTGAAGAGATAATTTTTTTTTTGTTGGCAAAATTGAGATCTTTTGGATCGTTTCTGCCTACCCAAATAATGATACAGTATCAGTATCCTTATTCACATTTTTTTTTCTGCACATTATTAGTCTCTTTATTCATGCTTAAATGATTTTAAGGTTCCGCTAAATTGATGCCAACTGCTTGCTTATCAACTTCTTTCAGTTACAGTGCTATACGACGTATTAACAACAAGTGCTTGGTGTTTATATCGCCGAGTAAATCTCCTCGCTGGTAAACCGACATGTAAATTCTTTTATAACCTACTCTGGAAGATCCAAAACTCTTGGAGCTCGCACACTATTTGTAAAAATCGTGTGATTACAGTTCTGTTCTCCATAAAAACTTAGCTATTTACCAGCTTTTTAATTGCAAATATTTTGCCTTGAAAGACACTCCAATGGATATTAAATTCTGCTTTCAATTCTATTGTTATACGAGGAGATATCTTTCAACACCAAGTTTCTCGGCTATTGAGGTTGTCAAGAAGGTATTGGTTATTGGAGCATGATTAAACCTAGACTATATTGCACAACTAATCTTAAACCTTCCAAATAAATGACCATCAACTTCATGCCCATTTTGTTTTCCTCTAAAAATATTCATAAATACCTATTACACAAGCGCTTTGCCTTAAATATTGTAGAACACATTGCACAGAAACACTTTTTGATTTTCTCCTTAACTCTTCCAGTGATTCAGTCAGGTTTTCTGTGAAAACCATGTTGTTATAATCATGTGTTCAATGCAGGGAACAGATAAAACATAGACGAACTCAATTCCATTCAATATTTTGATTGACATGCTGATTGTCGGTACAATAACATGGAACTTCCTGTTCTTGATTCTTTTTTGGAAGAGATGAAAAACAATAAAAAGTTAAACAAGAAAACTTCTCTGAGTTAAGTATTCATTTACTGAGTATGGATGGGTAGACCAGATCCTTTTAAAGGATGAGAATAGCATGATAGGTCTTTTGTTTGCAGTACAACGATGTCTGTACGTAAGAGTACCAGGATCCTGCAGATCATGTAAATCATTCATGCAAAAAGATCACGATTTCGATTATATTGTTAACATGGCTCAACTGATAACTTATGACTTAATCTTGACCTAATCATTACCTAGTATTTCTGGGCATATCAGTTTTAATTTTTTTAATTTTAAATTTTAAATTTTTTGCTGTGAGTTTTTCTAAAATACTTAACTGTCAACATTAAATATTAAATTCATAATCAAATGAAACCCTAAACACAATATCACACAGTACATTAATTATTATCGTATTATTAATGAAATTAATTAATTATTCCATTATTGATAAATGCTAATTAAATATTCATAAATTTATAATAAAAAAAAAAAAGTAATGGAACAGAGTCGAGTAGATTTTGGTTTCATCGATTGTTTTTTTTTTTTAGTAATATTAGGTTCAAACAAGCATGAAATTTACACACCTTATTGGCATATGAGGTCATATTAGGTTGTTAATACAGCATTAGATTTTGTTTTTAGGTTTTTCATAAGCATTTTTCGTTCAAATTATTTCGAAGCCATGTATGACCCTTAAATCGGGAACTAAGCTTGGTCTATAAAATCTAATATTAAAACTATTTCAATCGAGTAACAATAACACTACACTCAACCAAAACTAACACACTCATGACATAAATATCGTTGTTAATAAAGACGTCAGCAATCAAAGAAGAGTTGTTTTTACCAAACGAGCAAAATTGCTCTTCTACTACACCTTTGTCTAGAAAATTTTATAATTTATGAGCTCTCGGTTGACATAGATGAACTAATAACTGCCAGGTGTTTTTTGCATCATGCTCAATACATACTTGAACTGTTTTCTTGCATTCGGTCTTCCAACAGGGACTTGTGGACTCTTACAGTTGGTAACAGTCATCTTTTTGTATACAAATAAATTAAATTTTTTAAGTCTGCTGTGTCAAATCACCATTGACGGATATAATTTATCCAACAACACATGCAAATAAAAAGAAAAATGTTTTATCAAAATGGGTTTTCTGTCTGACCCTTATTTAATTCAAAAAATCATCGATGAGTCTTATTTCTGGATGAATGAAAACTTTAAAAAACAATTACCGAATTTGAGATGATATCAATCTGCATGAGACCCAAGAACATCGGGAAACATCTCGGAAAAGTGGTGCCTATTTGGGCTGGCATCGATTAGATTTCTTGGGAAAAATGTTGGCCAAGCAGTCATTGTCAATGCTTGTCTATAGATTGATGACCATCATCTTCTTTTGCAGTGAATCGAATGATCTGGTCACAAAGGACATGTGTTTGCAACATGACGGTGCCACACTACTTATACCACACGGTATATATTGCAAAAGCGATTTCAGTTCATTGTCATCTTACACGAAGATTATGCCAGCTGATCACCAAGAACATTTGATTTGATCTGATTCCACTTTTTCTTCTGGTTACATGTCTATTCGAATTAGTCACAATACACAACAGTCCCTAACCTATGCCATCGGTTAAAAACAGACCGATTTGTGGGTCAAAGCCATGATAAAATGGATATTTCGTAAGAGATTTCCCAGACAAACTGTGGCAGGCAGCTTTAAACGTTTTTATATTCCATATAAAAAAGCAGAAATAGGTCTTTCAAATTAATAATAAATTCCGATGATATATCACACGCAGTTTGTCTTAAATTTGAAGATAGGAACCGCTTAACGAAATGCCCTATACTTCAATACTTAGAATTTTGTCTCATTTTATTGCAAAATAACGTGAAAAATAAAAAAATAGAGTCATTATAAGTATTAACGTGGAGTACATAATATTAATTGAAACCAGTATACATTTACAGGGTTTGTTACTATTTTTATTGCCAATACTGTACTTAATATAAAATTAATCATCATTATTTTGCATAAATTAATCATAAGTACAATAAACTTCGATTATATAAAAATCTCTCATGGGTAAAGAAAACATTTGTGTTGCAAATATTGTGGATTAATTAGGGATGTTAGGAAAAAAAAAACAAAAACAAAACAAAACAAAATTATTTTAATTAAATAAAGAAAAGAAAACATATACAGTGGCAATATCTGAAAAAAAATTTTTGATGTATGGGTAGTTGAAGAGGAGACAGTTTTTCGTTTACTTATTTCTACTCCCTAAGGACTCTTTAGCACTATAGAGGGCACAGAAATTTACGGCGAAAAAAATTTCGTATATTAAGGCTATAAGATCGTGTGCATAAGATCACTAAGGAAAATTTTCTTTAAATGTTTGGCATCCTTCTAGGCTCTACTCTCTACTCTACTGTATCGACATTTAAAATTATAATGTTTTTTAGTTACAGTTTTGAATGATAAAAAGTACAACAACATGAACATAAATTATCATTACAAATTAACTTTCAATGAATGAAAGAAACAAAAAAACAATTTGTAATTAAGCGTTGCTAAATATGCATTTCAAAAAAAAAAAAAAAAAAAAAAAAAAAAAAAAAAAAAAAAAAAAAAAACAGCACGAACACACGAATCAACACAATGATTTATATTTCACAAAAACAAAGAGTATGTAAAATTATTAATTATATTTTTTATTTATTTTTATCTTTTGTTAGTAAATGAACACAATACATATTCTATACACATACACAGAGTGAGAGAGAGAGAGAGAGATTGAGACAGCGAGAGGCATGCAAAATCTGATATGCATGCATGCATGTATGTATGAATGTATTATTGAACATTATTAAACAGTAATTAATATGAATATTAAAAAAAACAAAAAAACTGTATTTCAAAAATTACCGTTATATGTTTGTAATTAAAAAAAATTATAACAAAAGAATATTGAAATATATTTATGTATTGTAGAAAAATTATTAATAAATTAATACTGATAGCCAGCCATGCAATGTTTTTAATTGAAAAAAAAAAAATGAAAAACGATGTTTTTAACAGCATTGCATATCAATCAATCAACGATATTTTTATGATTGTTAATATTATTCCGAAGGCTTTAAAAAAAATTTAAAATTGCATTTTTGCTAATTAAAGAAACATTAATAAAGGGCTCCTACCGTAAGTACCGTCTAAATTGTACGTCCTGCCACTACAAATACTGTAGCCAGCCATGCAATGTTTTTAATTGAAAAAAAAAAATGAAAAACGATGTTTATTAACAGCATTTGCATATCAATCAATCAACGATATTTTTATGATTGTAATATTATTCCGAAGGCTTTAAAAAAAAATTTAAAATTGCATTTTTGCTAATTAAAGAAACATTAATAAAGGGCTCCTACCGTAAGTACCGTCTAAATTGTACGTCCTGCCACTACACTACATAACACACATAATTGGGCTCTATAACCCTTAAGTCTAGCTTCTCATACCACTTATGTTGTGTATGTTAATTTTATGCATGAATGAAGAAATCTACAGTTTAAAATCGACTTCGAACCACTCTGATTTCAGAAACTTTTTCATGCCGATTTTTTTTTTTACCCTCAGAGTTCTTGCCAGAAATCTGATGAGCGGCAGCTGACGAGAAAATATTTTTCATATTTCGTGTTGTTGGAAAAGTTTGACCTGGGGCTTTGAAACATGGCCTCACATCTAATAAGTCAGCACTGTATCTACTAGTCTAGTAGGTAGGCCATGTCGTTCGAATGAAGGGGGATGCTCCGGCCAGACGGGTATTTAATGCGAGGATCTGCGGAAGTCGGCGAAGAGGACGACCTTGTATCCGTTTGGAGCACCAAATCGAGGAAGCCCTGTCATCGATTAGTGTGAGCAACTGGCGTAGGTGCGGAAGAAGCAAAGACGCCTGGAAGCATGTGTTGCGGCAGACCGAAATCCGTTAATCGGGTTGTTATGGGTTGTAAGTACGTATTTATTTTAATTTTTAAAATTCTTTAGTGCCGAATTAGGAGAATTAGGTTTCCTTCCTTAGGGCTTAATTTTACATTAAAAGAATATTTATGCAATTCGCGACAGATTATTATGTAAACTAAAGAAAAAATAGTATTTGATCATATAGTTCGCTGCATTGGCAACATTATGAAAACCTTACGTCATTACGGTATAAAGGAAGCATATTATAAGCCCCTACCATATGTAGTTTGTAAGAAACTTATTCATTTGTCTTACACTTCTTTTAATTCGCGGTAATTATCAACCAAAAACCCCAATTTAATCTGCTTATGCAAGTGCAAAATTGCTTATCTCTCATGTAGTTTTTTTTTATAATTTTTTAATGCCTTTTTTTATAGAAAAACCTTTTTAAATTGAATTAAAAATGAATAAAATTGCAATTGCAAAACATTTGTAGTGAATTATTGTAATGTTACGCCATTACAAAACGAGCCGGCTACTATATTGCAGTCTCTGGCAGTTGTGTTAATCCAATAAGGTTTTGCTTTTGCAAACTTAATTTCATTCGTATTTAAGAACATAATTCTTACTTAAGACTCATACTTACACACACATACATACTTACACAATTTCCTATCAGTCCAATAGACAAGTTTCTTGTTCTTGTTCTTCTTTCCATGACCTAATCTTTAAGACAAACAAGAATGAAACTCTTAACGACTTTAAGAAAATACGAAACGTGAAAAATTTTTTCTGTTCAACATTTTGTTTCGTAAAGATACCTCACAAAAGAAAACGAATGCAAGGCAGAAGAAGGAGAAGAGGAAAACTAGCGATAAATTTCAAAACAGGCCAAAAAATTTTAAAGCTTCAGCCCTCCAATTTAAATTCAAACATTATAACCCACATTCAGTTAATACTTGTGCCCGAACACTTTTTACATTGCATTCAGAGAGAAAGAGAGAGAGAGAGAGAGAGAGACAGAGACCATATAGTGAGTAGTCTTTAGGTACGTAGTCTTTCATTAAATATAACCACTTTACCCAGATTTTAAACATTATGATGGCTGCCTGCCACGCATTATTTTGATATTAAATGTCAACATTGTTGTTGTTGTTGTAGTTGCTAGCACTGGTACAATTTCAATGGATATACACGGTAGCTGTGTGGGTGTGTGTATGTACAATAAGTTGTTATAGTAGTTGCAACGGTAGTTGTATGAACATTTTGGTAATACTTGTACTTGTACAACGTCTGAATGGTATGAACGGCTCTTACGAGTAAATTTCTACATTCATTGTATGCACTGACGTGGCAAGAGTGTCTCATTACTTAAGAAAAAAGAAAACAAACCAAAAGAATACAGTTATTGTAACTACAACACTAGTATGGATGCCAAAGAATTTAAGATACCCTATGAAGGATTATTTCGGAGAAAATTGCATATCTTTAGGACGGGAAAGGAAAACCTGGATTTTAAAGAATTTTTAGTTGTTTTTGCTTTTTAAACTTTATTTTTGTAAATTTAACTAAGTAAAGTAAACTGTCATCGTCTAAAAAAGCATCACATCCTGTTTGAGACGTACTAGAATTATTTTAGAACACAATCCAGATAATGTGCCTTTTAAACACTTTCTTTTCGTTCTTACCTACTTAATTAGTTAATAAAACGCCTTAGTCAAGGCTAGAACCTTGTCTCTCAACACCACCTATGCTGCGTGTCTTAATTGTATCATGACAGACAGGATCTACAGTTCGATTCGAACTACAGATTTAAGAAATTTTTCATTACAATTTTAATTCATTCTCAGAGCGTTTACCAGAAATCTACTGAGAGCAGGTCTCTGTTTCTTTGGAGATGTCTGAGCTGTGGTTTGAACCACGGGCTCTTGTTTAAGAAGCCTACTCACTACTTACTAGACTATGGTGGCTTCAATTACTTAAAAAATTTGTAGTACAAGATCTATTAAGACTCGGTAAGTTGGAACTTAATTCAGATAAGTTTGCTTTCGTTAACTTTTTTTTCAAGTGACCATTTGCAGTATTGTGTCAGTAAATTAGTCTTGAAAACCTCAAGTACTTTATTGTGCTAATGAATGCACCAATTGCTCCTTCAGTTAAACTAGTTAAAAGAAGACGAATGACAAGATTTATACCCAGAAACTAGACTTTTCTTGAAGTCTCGTAAGCAGTGTATTGGCTTATTAGACGAGAGTTCACGGTTCAAGCCCCAGGCCAGACATATCGATCAAACCGAAATATAAAAAAATATTTCCTCCGTGGCTTCCTCTCAGCAGATTTCTGGCAAGAACTCTGAGAATGAATAAAATTGCCATGAAAAGTGTCTCTAAAAATCTGCTGTTCAAAGTCAACTTTAAGTTGTAGATCCTGCCAATCTTGTACAAATTTAACACACACAACAAGAGTGGTGTAAGAAGAATAATTGTAACCATGATTTCATTCAAATTTACCAAGCCTTGTCTTATTTCTTATATTTTTCTTCATTAAACTACACAATCCAATAAAAATCGAATTCAATTTCAATACTCTACAGTATTTCGTAGCAAACGTTATGAACATTTAAAATCACATCCAACATAATCGAAGTGAACAGTAGTGCTTGGCACATGCAATATCACTCGCGTTACAGGCTATGTTATGTCGTGAAAGTGGATTTAAATCCACTGTGTATACACAAGCAAGGGTTTGCTTTTTACGGGTTATTCGTTTATTTCGCTTCTGTTGTTTTATTTCTGGTGTTTCGTTCCATGTAAAGTTATGCGTTGAACAAACTCATATACGTACGGTATGTATGTGTGTATTGGAGAAAGTAAATTGTGTGTGTGTGTGTGTCTTGTATTGTTGTATTATAGTTTTATTTTACATGCTGTGGGTAGTTGTAACCTAAAAAAAAGAAACCCAAATAAAACCTCATCTTAACTTTACATGACTGTTAACTGAAACAGTTTTGACAGTTAGGCTTACATACACCCTCTCTCTATCTCTCTCAATCTCTCTCCCTTTGTTTCTCTATCACTGCATATTACTCCATTATCATTAGCGTAATAGAGATTCGGTTGTGATTTTATTTTTTCTATAAACTTCCTTTAAACCTTATGGTAATACGTGGGTGGGGATATATAATGTGTTTGCGTTGTTGTTTTTAACACTTGAAATAAATCCACCTTTAATAAAGCCAATCTCTTCAGAATATTTGTTTGAATTTAAAAGAAACAAATGCCTTTAAACATATAATTAGAGAAGGCTTAAATGGTATTAAAAGAAAGTAATCAAAACTTTTAAACTGCGACCCATGAGACCCATTGTACTAACACAGTTTCATCTTAATCACGCGACCATTTTTAGCTTCTGAAGAAACAATTCAGACTGCCAATTACCATACCTGATAGACATCAGATGACTTTTCTTTCTCCGTCATAGTACTAGGCATGTATGCAATAGTTAAAGAACAGTCTTCTCCTCTTCTTCATCTCTACAGCATCAGCAAAAATCGTGTTTCAAATATTCCAAACCAATGCGCCTAGTATTAGTGCCTATAACACAATGCTCAGTAATGACTCTAACAATCATACTGAGTGTTTCTTCTTTGGAGTTCAAACAAATTTTCGTATGCCCTCTGGATAAGGACTGGAGTCCCGCGGTGTTAGGTCCCTTCCTAAGCTGCTTATCTAGCATTTACTGTAGCCCTGACTGCATTGTTAATTATAAACTCGCTGGTCTTTAAAGAAATTCCCAAAGTAAAGAATTTAGTGGAGAGAGTTCGATTGTTGTGCCTCATCTGGTCAGTTCCTTCGATCTACAATTACCCGAAAGATTTCTGTATTTTGGTACCCACACGGTATGAATACCATACCATTCCACAACTAGCTATACTCCGCCCTAGAATTCATAACGTTAGAACTCAGCCCTTTAGTAGCCGCATGGCTACCCGGAAGTTTAGAAATACTCCCTCCGGAGGTATTTGCGGCAAAGATTTCGCAGTCACCCAACCAGAGTTTATAGAATCCATGACTGCATTGTAATCCCCGTAGGACCTTAAAGTTATTATTAAAGTAGAAAATTAATGGCGTGTTTCATGGCTCCATCTCACCAGATCAGTTTATCCGATCTACAGTTACTTGGAATATTGCTCCACCGATACGATTCCATTTCACAACAAGCTGTACGATGTCCTGGAGCTCATTACATTGTAACTCAGTGCTTAAATAGCCACCTGGCTATTAAAAAGTAGAATATTCCTATCATCTGAGAGACACTACAGTGAATTATCAGCCGTTCATCCAGAATTTATAGAATCCATGGCTTTATTTTCAATTATAAGCTTGCTTGACATGAAAGTAATTCTCAAAGTAGAGAATTCATGCAGAGTTTGATGGTTCTGCCACACTTGGTCGGTTCATTCGATATACAATGACCAGAAGTATCGCTATATCCTGATGCCCTTACGATCTTATTCCGAAACCAGCTATACGGTGCCCTGGAGTTCGTTACATTGAAACTCAGTGGCTATCAGAATACCACCTGAAAGACGTTGCAGTAATTCGGCAGCCTGATGAGCTATCTAGTCCAACCAATTCCGAAAAATTTTCGCCACTAGTTTGAAGCCATATATGAAGATTTCTACGAAGTCTGCTACGAGGTGCAGTGCATCATATTTCGGGGCTTTTTTTGTTTTGAATGCATGTCCTGAATTTCTGTGAGAAGTCATATTACGGCATCAGCAATCAATACTCAGTCCCAAAAATTTCCATGCCACCATGTTAAGTCGGCTAGAGATCACTTATGTGAGTAAAAATCAAAATTATTCACACGAAGTATTTAATTCAATTCGATTAGAAATTTAGTGTCAATGTAGGGTGAAATGTTTCAGCACGCATAAGTATGTACATACAAACATATATACATACATACATATATACTTACAGGCATGCATACATGCATACATACAGACATACATATATACATACATACATACATACATGAATACATAGATACATGCATACATACATACATACATACATATATACATACTCCCGCGGGGGGAGAGTGGTTGAAGTGTGTGGGGGGTGGGTTTAGTACGTAGGCACCAGTGATGGTGAATCGTACACTCTTTTGTTGGAACAAAAGTTTCTTTCGAAGATTACCACCTCCGGCTTAAGACAAAAAAAAAAAAAAAAACATACATACATACATACATAGATACATACATACATACGTTGGTCATTACAATCCTTCAGAAAGAATTACGACCACACCACTTATGTTCTGTGTTAGTTTCATACATGAGTGGCAGGACATACAGTTTAAAGTCGACACCGAATGACATATTTTTGAGAAACTTTTTCATGACAATTTTCATTCACTCTTCTTGCCAGAAATTTACTGAAAGCCAGTCTTCGAAGAAATATTTCGTTTACTAGGAGATGTTCGACATGAGGTTTGAACTGAGGTCTCACATCTAATCAGCTAACATACCACCCACTAGACTACGGCGATATTGTAATACAGGAATAAGACATAAAAACTATCGCAATTCTTAAAAGAATGAACAACATTTTTTCCCAGTGTTAATATTAATAAAATGTGTCACAAGTTTTATTTTTGCAATATACAATGGATATACATACCATACATGCATACATACATGCATACATACATGCATACATATAGAGAATTGAATTAAATTTCATAGAAATTTTTCTCTCATTGTATTTTAACAAAATTTATGGTTTTATCCATTATTTGTACAAACAATTTTGTTATACAGTGTAGCGTGGCTGAAAAAAAAAGAAAATTTTCATATTTTATATCAAAAGGCACTTCAGCACTTTGATTGTGTGTGATCCAATTCATGAGCATGAATTTCATGGAATAATATTTTGATATTAGTTTGTATTAAGCTTATAATTCTTCTTCTTCTTTTTCTTCCTTTTCTTTTTGTTGAGTTTCTGTTTCTGTTTCTAAAATGCTTATTTCTTTTGTTTTAACAAGTTTTTCGTTTCGTTTATCTTTTAAAAGGAAAAATCGGTTTGTCGTGTTCTTATGCAAATTTTTTTTTTTTTTTTTTTTTTTTTTTGAAGATAAAAAGAAATTTTAATCAGTTTTATCCAGGATATTGCAAAACAGAAGAAAAACAAAAAGAATCATAATAAAAGAAAAATAATTGAAGTTTGAAGAAATTAAGAAAACATTTATGATTTCTAATTTCGATAATAAAATTCTCTAAAATATTCAAAATTTTGAATTCACAAATTATTTTTAGAAGAAGACTTAATAGATTTAAAATATCCGACACATATTCTACTACCACTACTGCTCTTAATATTTTAAAAGTGATGATAATGTTATCAAGCAAGTGAAACTGTGGCACTAAAGCTCTTAAATAAGGGGAGTCCACTAAGGATGATTTAAGTGTGTCATGGTTTTTTAAAAAAAATTCCTCTGTTACCGATGCACTGGCTGTTATGAGACAAACACAAAGGAGAAGAGACCTGAAATTGTTAAACAACAAAAAATATAATGAGTATACATGAAGTCGCCGTAGTCCAGTACGTAGTGTGTTGGCTTATTAGACGAAAGGCCACGGTTCGAGTCCCCGGTCAGACATCAAAAACGAAATACGAAAAAATATTTCTTCGGCGGATGCTTCCTCTCAGCAGATTTCTGGCAATAACTCTGAGAGTAAAATAAAATTACCATGAAAAGTTTCTCAAAAATCTGTCGTTCGGAGTCGAATTTAAATTGTAGGTCCCGCCACTCATGTACTCTCATGTGTATAAATTAACACACACAACATATGTGGTGTGGGAAGCTAGGACATAATCCTGCTTAAAGGGTTTACATGTCTACATAAAATTGCCTCCCTGCCGAATCGATCTGGTGTTACAACCGAAATTATTGGTTGTCAAGTATTAACCCACGATTTTTTCTGTTTAATTTTCTGAAAATAAATTCATTTTTCAATCGACAGCAAAACTTTGCTGCAACACTGATTTTCTATCGTGTTTTTCATTCATTTTCCAGACCTTTAGATCTTTATCACAGCTTTTAAATGGTCAGAAACTATTTATTGTGCACAATATTTCTTTCCATTTGTTTCCTTTGTTGCTGACTCTCGTATTTAACAAGATAGCATCGTGTTGTGATTTAAGTGCTCGAATTAAAATCCGGAATAATTTTGGTACAAAAGGAGTTCGACAGAATGTTTAAATCGTTTTCGGATTTATAAAAACAAGAAGTTTCGCCGTAGTATAGTGATATAGCGTATTGGCTTTTTAGACGAGAAACCATATTTCAAACCCTGGCTGCGATATCTCGAACGAAACGTAATATTTCTTTAAGCGACTTCCTCTCAGAAGTCTTCTGGCCACAAACTCTGAGAATAACTCAAATGGCCATGAAAATGTTGTTCGGAATCGATTTTAAACTGTGGGATCTTGCCACTCATGTATAAAATTAACACACACAATTTGGGTGCTGTGACAAGCTAGATCGCAGTCGTGACTAAAAGGTTGTAAGGTTGAGTAAAGAACGAAGAAAAAAATGCCATGAAAAATTTCTCAAACATCTGTCGTTCAGAGTCGTCTTTAAAGTAGGTTTCACCTCTTGTGGATAAAATTAACACACACAACATGCATTTGTGAAAAGCTTGGTTGATGTCTTGACTAAAGTGCTGTAACGACCAATTAAGTAAGTATTTAAGGAAGAAAGAATAACATCAATAACGAACATAATAGAAAAAGCCAAATTCCTTTCTTCCAATACAACCATCATTATACAACCCCAGTGGTCTCTTTTTCCTACTCAGTGTTCACTATATCTGCCGTGAACTTGCCGTACAGCAAACACCTATGGGCCTTAGCTGTAACAACTTTCATAATGAAATTAAATCAAGGCAAAGTAATAAATAAATATGTTTATAATACCTGTCTGTCTGTCTGTCTGTCTGTCTGCCTTTATACATTCTTTAACAAGTTTTTCTAATCGCATCATCATAAATTCTTAGTTTTCCATCCATTGAGTGTGTGTTGCTTCTTGGTGAATGCCTGATATGGGATTACTTCAAGTTATAAAATATTCCGGAAGAAGAACAGAAGAAGAATTAAAAAAAAAACTGTTGTTATCGATATATTGTGATTATTACTTACGATCTCAGAAACTAATAGATGGTTGGCCCAAAGCTATTGTGCGTCTTTTTTACTTACTTTTCTGCACACCAAAACAAAATTTTTATCAATTTTATAAATAATTATACACACAAACACAATTGCATAAACATATACATTTATAATGGAAGTGCATGTACGTTGCACATGCATACGTAATATATATGTATACATACATACATACATAGTGTCCTTTAGTTTTTGTTATCTTTTAGGGTATTTTTTTGTGAGACTTTTTTTTGTTGTTATTTTCATTTCTAACTTCCTTTAGGATATTTACAACTCCAAGTATTGTTTGATAGTTTAATACTCTTTCGTTCATGTTTACAAAAAGCTTCATTCGTTTACGTATATTATTCATGGCATATTTCCAAAAACTTTTTCCTGGTAAACGTTCGTTCGTGTAGTAAGTTAAGCATGATGCGTTGCGGCACCAGCAACTATAGAAAATATAGACATGCTACCGTACATACATACATTTATATACATATGTACGTATGTTTGTATGTATATAGAGGGTTTCATGCACTAGAATTACACAGCGTTATACACGGTGCTTGCATATTGTTTGTTTGTTGTTTGTAAAATAAGAACAGGATACTTGTTTTGTTATAACCCGTGGCCATTTTTTAACAAGCGAACTTTGCAAATAGTTTTATATCCTCTAACTCTCTCCCACTCTCTCTCCCACTCTCTCTCTCTCTCTCTCTCTTACTCTTCCACCATGTTCTCGCATGCATTTATATTTTTAACACAAATACATACACACTGAAACACATGTACAGGAATAGTAGTTCCCTATAAAAAGGCAACAGCTTAACGTTTTACTAAATGCACACACATAAACACGTTGTTATTCTCTCTTTCCCTCAACATAAACAGTTATTTTTTTAGTTATTATAGTTTACGTACACTGACACACACACACACGTTTACTTCCTTGCTCACTCACGTTTTCGATATTTTGCTAGAGTATGAGAGTGCGTTGTTCTGTAGCATTTGCTACAACTAACTACCGATTGCTTTAAGAGCGTCATATTCCCCACTGTGTTACTTAGTTTTGCAAAGTATTGATTTATATTGGAAAGTTATTAAGCGAAAACTTAATTAATTATTATTTTATTATAAATTGTTTTTACAAACACATCTCCCCTCCCCCCTACTCATGTGCTTTTTTCTCATTCTTTTCTTTTTCCCAGCTCTCAAGGAGTTTTTTCGTTCATTCGTTACTTTCATTTCTGTTTTATTTTATTTTTTTTAAGGAGAAATAAACGTAGAAAAATTTATTATGACACAAAGTAAAGCATTTCGGTAAAGTAGGTCGAATATTAGATATGCTTGCTTCAGGAAAGTTGTTACACTGAACTTTAAAGTGTACTCCTGCACTAGCATTAGATGGCAAAAGTGTTGTTGAGTTAAGAAAATATTCGATTTTTTTTTGTTTGCCTTTTGAAAATTACTGTAAAGGATATGCAAAGTTATCGTAGTCTAGTAGGTAGTGTGTTGATCTATTAGACGAGAAGCCACGGTTCAAACACCAGGTCAGACATCAACAATGAAATTTCTTTGTCAAATTCCCTCTCATCGGATTTCTGACAAAAACGCTGAGTGTAAATAAAACTGCCCTGGAAAGTCTCTCAAAAATCTGTCCTTCGCAGACGAGTTTAAACATCATAAGTGTCGTGAGATGCTAGGTTGTAATCTTGACTGAAGGGTTGCAATGACCAATTATGTATGGAACGGCTTGCATTATATGTGGTTCATCAGAGTCATCAAGTAGTGATTGGAAATAAGGAATAAAGCCACTGTTGAGTTTAACATGCCATAACTTTGCATTACTCAATGCCTTTCATTGCATTGCAGAGCAAGCCAAGAAAGTATGCTTAAACTTAAAATCCACTATTGTGGAATAGTGAAACTACAACAAACAAAAATTTCGAAGCTATTCTAGAGCTTTTCAAAATTAGTGCAAGTAAGACTGAAAATCTTTTCTCAAAATTGGACGTAAACTGATGCGTGAAATGCTCAATGCTTGAAAACAATGACGAGTTTGATGCAGATGGTTTCGATATTATCGGATGTACGCACTGCACAAGCATGCTCACATCTTGGCTTACTAAGAATGAAATCATTATCACAAAATTTACCAATAAACTTGCGTACACCAGGCACTGTTGGTCCTTTTTTGCGACCAAATTTTGTATGACATTTTCGTGCAATTTCCGGCCAATTGTCTTTGTTTTGGAAACAAATGTCCAATAAATCCCTACATTGCTCAAGCCTAAAACGATTCATTACGTCTAGTGGCGACAATATACAGAATTTTGTGACAGAATAGAATGACCTAAGTATTGCCAGATTCGAAATAACTTATTGGTTCGAATTTAAGTCTATGGATGGCCCAAATTCAAAATTAGTGCAAGCAAGATTGAATAACGACAGATTTTGTACACTAGTCAACTTTGGCAGAGTGTCCCGTAAATTTTCCTTATACAATGTGCACGTAAATGTGAAGAGTTTTGTAGATAAAAATGAATACTTTACGTGAAAAATTTTTTATGTCGCGTTGCCTAGCTTTCGTGACGTCTGGAAGATATTAAATCAGGCACACAACTCGGACTGTGGTTAAAGGAACTGAGAAAGTTTGTAAAGGATACAGGGTTTCTATCGAAAGTAGAACTGCAACCTATCAGTTTTGATCAATTTAAACCAAGTCCTATACGATCTACCATGACAAATATTTTAGCCGAACAGTGTGGGTGAATTCAACTTAAGTGAAAGCAACCCGTAACTTTCTCAAGAGCCTTAAACACAGGAGACGTGAGACTAATTGTTGGTACTTTCCCGAGAGCTGTAGCTCGTCTACTTTCTCAAGAGCCTTAAACATAAGAAACGTGAGACTAGTTAATGTTACTTTCCCGAGAGCTGTAGCTCGTCTATGCCTTTTTGTAAAAAGACGGGATAAACTAATGAATACAAAAAATACTTGTAAGTAGAAGAAAAAAGCGCACTGCGGCCAAACGAATGTCTATGTTTGCATAGCAATAGAGAGCATTATTATCGTAATATTTTTTTCCTTTTCATTTGAAAAATTTTATTTTAAAATATTTTCATTTTTGGTTAGTATTGTAAACTTCTTATGTGGAAGGCAGTTAATAAAAAAAATGATTTTTTTAACTTCGAAATCACATACGTTTTTCAAAATATATTTCCCAGAAAATCATTAAATCTCCTATACATGATCGGTTTATATTTGCCAGATAATTCTTTAGAACAACAAATATTCCAAGTAAATCTACTTTTAAATCCTTGCATTTTCTCAGGAAATAAAATCAAAAATTATTCTCATATTCTCTATACCTTTTAGCCTTCAATGGCAATGAGCTGCCAAACATTATACGTTTATGTCATGCCTTCAATTTTCTCCGAATAAATCTTCAATATTTTCTTTTCATTTGTGAATTAATCGGAAAATTTGTGTGTTTTTGACAAAAAAGGGTAGAAAGAAAAAAAATCTTTTTTTTTTGTTCTGCAACTCGTTACCTTCGGGCGTTTCTGTGTAAGTTATGTCATTTCGATTTCTGCGAAAACCTTCTATTTTTGATTTTTCCCCCTTTTTTTTTCTCGATAACAGTTTTATTTGCAACTTGTATTGAAATATCATGAATATTTAATTCAATTTCGTAATATTTATTCAATTTAGAATTTAATTTCTTTTTCTTTTCTCTTTTCCTTTTCTTTTCTTTTCTTTTGCAATACAAAATATTTATTTTGTGGTTTGCTGCTACCATTGCTGTGACTTTGACAATCGATTACAAATATTAACATACGCATTATGATTATTTAAAAAAAAAAATTTAAGAAAACATTTTCCAACTGCATTATCATCGTTAAACAGTTGGCAGAACAAGCCATTTTGTAATATTTGTTTGGGTTGCGTTAGGATGAAGGCGTGTTTAAATTTCTGCCAATCGCAAGTTAACTAACAATGGCATCTTGCTGAGTATAACGGTATTTCAATAAATTCTGTATTCATGCCATATTTTAGAAAAAAAAAACAATTATGGCCGCTTATAATAAAATTCCAAATAAATACTGTGTGTTAAAAAGATTTAATTGGGTTTTCTGGCAACAATAGAACTTAAAAAATCTTTATTCTCTCTGGAATTGTTTAAATTCATTCAAAGCTTTATTCTGAGTATGAGTTTAACATGTCCAAGAGTTTGATTTCATTTCAATTGGATTAACTCATGCTGTTGGGATGAAATATTTGTCATGGTAGATGGTATAGAACTTGGGTTAAATTGATCAAAACTGATTGGTTGCAGTTCTACTTTCGATAGAAAGCCTGTATTTTTTACAAACTTTCTCAGTTTCTTTAACCACAATCCGAGTTGTGTGTCTGATTTAATATCTTCTAGGCGTCACCAAAGCTAGGCAACAACATAAAAAATATTTCACTTCCAGTATTCATTTTTATCTACAAAACTTATCACACTTACGTGCACGTTGTATAAGAGGAAGTTTCCGAACACTCCGCCAACGTTCATTAGTGGACAAAAGCTGTCATTATTCACTCTAACTTGCACTAATTTTGAATTTGGGCCATCTATAGACTTAAATTCGAACCAATAAGTTATTTCGAATCTGGCAATACTTAGGTCATTCTATTCTGTCACAAAATTCTGTATATTGTCGCCACTAGACGTAATGAATCGTTTTAGGCTTGAGCAATGTAGGGATTTATTGGACATTTGTTTCCAAAACGAAGACAATTGGCCGGAAATTGCACGAAAATGTTATACAAAATTTGGTCGCAGAAAAGGACCAACAGTGCCTGGTGTATGCAAGTTTCGTGAAACTGATTTCATTTTTAGTAAGCCAAGGCGTGAGCATGCTTGTCCAGTGCATCGTTTTCAAGCATTGAGCATTTCACACATCAGTTCACGTCCAATTTTGAGAAAAGATTTTCAGTCTTACTTGCACTAATTTTGAAAAGCTTTAGAATAGCTTCGAATTTTTTGTATGTTATTGTTTCACTGTTGCACAATAATGGATGTGAAGTTTCTGCTTACTTCCTTGGTTTAGTCTCCAATACAATGAAAGGCATTGAGTTATGCAAACTTATGGCATGTTAAACTAAGCAGTGGCTCTATTCCTCATTTCCAATCTCTTCTTGATGACTCTGTTGAACCACATATAATGCAAGCCGTTCCATACATAATTGGTCATTACAGGAGAACCTAGGATTACAACCTAGATTTACACACCACTTCCGTTGTGTGTGTTAATTTTAAAAGTATGAGGCAGGATCTACAGCTTAATGACGACTTTGAACGACAGATTTTTTGGGAAACTTTTCATGGCAATTTTATTTTACTCGCAGAATTTATGCCAGAAATTTGCCGAGAGGAATACAATTTAATATTTCAGTTTTGTTGGAGATGTTTGACCTCGGGTTTGAACCTTGGCCTCAGATCTAATAAGCCAACACACTACCTAATAGACTACGGTGACCATGAACAGGCGTTAATCGCCCTTTTTTATATTCTGGCGTAGTTCCAAGATGGGATATGGGATTAAACTATCATTGCCTTAGTTTTTTATTGATTAACAGGGAAGATATTTAGATTACTTTGTGTCAATGCAATATATACGTACATACGACTGCGAACAACAGATTTTTGAGATTCTTTTCATGGAAATTTTATTTACTCTCAGAGTTTTTGCCAGAAATCTTCTGAGAGGAAGTCGTCAAAGAAATATTTTTTTCATATTTTCGTTTTGATATCTAACCAGGGATTTGAACCGTGGTTTCACGTCTATTAAGCCAACACACTACCTACTAGACTACGGTGACTTTTTTGGCCTATACAATATGACTCTCAAAATCGCTTTTTTTATATGAAAAAAATTCCGGTCAGTTAAACAATCTTGAAATCTGTACTGCAATCATGAAATCTCCCCGATTTATAGGAAAGTTTAAGAGAGAATTGCCCGTTGAGAATGTGTTAAGTTATAGAGGCTTACGAGCTGTGTTTCCTATTCTTAATTAAAATTTTTCATAATTTCTTAATACGAATTCGACGTTTTACAAATAAGTTCAGCGCAATTAAGATACATTAATTTTGCGTGGTTGAAATTAATTTAATTATACAGGCATGCTACCACCTCCATACTCTCCTACTCCATTTTTCTCTAGCCTTCTTACATGCATTTTATGAACACAAATTATTTTTAAAATCTTTCAAGGACATTTGACAACACATGTGTATGTCCGTACGTGCATATATGCGTTAATTGGAAATATTGTAGAAAATTATACGTTTTCAACATATTGAGAAAGAAAGAAAAGAAAGAAAAAACTTAAAACAACAACAACTTGTGCTTAAAAAGTTCGATAAAATCACAAATTCAGCGGCTGTATTAAGTTGTGAAAACTGCATAAATTTTAATAAATTTTCTTGGCCTCCCCATGGAGCCACCACCTTCGTATACGTTGTTGTTTTTGTTGTTGTAGTTGTTATAGTAATTTTCTATTGCACAAAAGTTCTCGCTTTCAAACAAGCCGTTTAGCTGTCACTTGAATGTTGCCTTCCAAATGGCAGACGTTAAACTATTGGAGTTGAAAAGAAACAAAAAAAAATAAGAAAATATAGTTGCACACAGGAGTGGAGAGTATGTATGTTAGGACATGGTTGTTATTGCCAGTTAAGCAGATTTTTTTTTAATGGCAGGTTATTTTGCTGCCATCAATTTCATTAACATATACATGCAAAAGGGTGGGCCATTTAAAAGTTTAAATTTAAAAACTTAATTAAACAAAAACTGTGTGAAATTTTGCCAAAATTTATCTTTTTGGTTGTGAAGTAGAATTGTTACGGTTAGAAATGGAATATTATTTCAATTCCGTGGCTGACCTCACCGTTCCTCATTCGATCGAAACAATTTTCGTGCAATTTTTGAGTACATGAGGTCCTACTTCGGCAATGGCATCATGAAAGTTTGTCTTAAAATGCTCAATTATCTCTGGTTTGTCGGCATAACACTTTTCTTTAACGGCTTTCTACAGAAAATGGTACAACTGTGTCAAAATGCAGCTTCTTGGTGGCCAATTGGCATCACCATTTCGTCTAGTTAGGCAGCCATCAAACATTTGACGCAAAAAAATCGATTATGGCAAGAGATGTGTGGCAAGTTACATCATTCTGTTGGAACCAAACATCGTTCGTATCACATAAAGAGCGCCACATAGACAACAGTCCAAAGGTGCCAAAAAGCAGTTTCTTAGAGGCCAGTTGACATCACCACTTCGACTAATTAAACGGCCACCAAACTTTTCACGCAATAAATCGATAATGGCATGAGTTCTGTGGCTAGTTGCACCATTCTGTTGGAACCAAACATCAATCATATTAATTCCATGCATAGCGAGTAAAAAAATTGGTTCTCATTGAGCGATAGGTATCTCCATTGACCGTAATGGTTGCTTTGTAATAATTTTCAAGGAAATATGGGTCAATAATGCCTTCGCCATACAAGCTGCACCAAAAAGTGACTCATAATGCGTGCTTTGGCTTCAGTAAGACCACGTGTGGGTTTTTTGAGCCTTAAATACGGCAATTTTGCTTATAAGCGTATCCACTAAGATAGAAATGAAGCAAGAGTATCGTGCGACTACTTGCTGGACCATCTAAAGAAGAAAGTCATGTAGCTTCAGGAGATAAGTGAACTTTGCTCAAATGCGTCATACTGGAGATCTTTTCGTAAAAACCAACGCAAACTGTTATGTTTAATGTTTGAAAACGATGACGAGTTGATATAGATGGCTTCGATATTATCGGGTATACGCACTGCAAGAGCATCACGTCTTGGCTTATTAAGAATGAAACCAGTTTTACGAATTTTATCAATTAACTTGCGTATACCAGGCACTGTTGGTCCTTCTCTGCAAAGTTGGATCCTTCTCGCATTTGTTCATTACGTTCAGTGGTGATTACATAACATAATTGGCCATTCCAACCCCTCAGTCAGGATTACGGCGTGGCTTCTCACAAGACTTATGTTGTGCGTGTTAATTTTTGTACATGAGTGGTGGGACCTACAGTTTAAAGTCGACTCCGAACGACCGATTTTTGAGAAACTTTTCATGACAATTTTTATTTACTCTTAGAGTTTTTGCCAAAAATCTGCTGAGAGGAAAGAGCTGAAGAAATATTTTCATATTTTCGTTTTTGATGTCCGACAAGGGATTTGAACCGTGGCCTTTCGTCTAATGAGCCAACACACTACCTACTAGATTACGGCAACTACGACTACGGTTTAGTGGAGATAGTGCATTTTGTGACAGATTCGAAACAATCGATGATGGTTCTAATTTGAACTGATAGATGGCCTACCCTATACATGCACACAACACTTATATAACGTATACACTTACAAGCATTTGCTCCTGCAGTTGCTATTCAAACCATTCATTTGAAAGTTACTGACAACAATGCCAGCAAATTGAACTCTCTCTTCCTATGCTAACATTTTGAAATATTAAAAATCTTTGTTGTAGGCAGCCTGGCTACAAAGAGAGAGAGAGAGAGAGAGAGAGAGAGAGAGAGAGAGATTGTGTATGTGTGTGGTAGGGGTAGTGTCTTGTGTTTAAATTTATTGCCAACAATTGGTGTATAATAAAAGAGAATTATTTTTGTTCTTTTTTGGTTTAATTTTAAGAATTTTTTTTATTATTTTTTATTGTTACATTTAAAGTTCTTTAGATTGTCTGACATTTTACATTGAAAAATATTTTTTAAAGAAAAAAGAAAAAAGAGGAAGTAAAAATAGAATCAAACTGAACTGAGTATGTGTATGTATGTATGCAGTAGTTGTGCTCCAAAAAAAAAATTACAACTTTCTTTAGAATTTCTTGGGTTTTTTCTGTGTTTTTTTTTTTGTTTTTGTTTTGATATTTTTGCTCTAAAACTACCATAAGAACTAATGTACAAGTAGGATGACACAAATCCAGCAAACCAGCAGTATATTTAACTTAGTTTTTGTAAATTTTTTTTCTGTAAAACTTATCGCTGTTGTAGTGACTGTCGTTGATATATACGTATACGTACGTATGTTTTTTTCCTTTATCCAATGGTTACTGTTACATTCATGTTGGTTTTGCCAGCCATATACACCAAAAAAGAACCGCTTTGCAAATATGCTATGTAGACTTGAGTTTGCCAAAAAAAACATCGGCTTTAGAGAGGCAGGCAATATTGCTGTTGTTAGATGTTATAGTGGCTGCTGAAGTTAGAAGAAGATAGTGGTGTATGTGGGTGTCTAAGATGTTTGTAGTGATTTTCTGATGTCGACTTCGGCCGGCACAACGGGTGGTCGTACTTCAATACCGCGTACGGGTTGTCGGTCCAAATGATGTATTACTTTGTAAACTTCACTTCTATTCAAGTCAATTTTTTTCTCAGGTTTCTGATACTTCATGAAGTTGACTCTACATGTTTGTATTGCAATGTTGTTGTTGTTGTTTTTGTTGTTTTTTTTTTATTGATTTGATTTAGTTGAAGCATTTGTTTGTTGGTTGGTTGGTTGGTTGGTAGATGGCATGTACATTTCATTTCGTTTGCAGCCATAAGAGAATAAAAAGTATTTTAAAAAAACCCGCAAAAAAGATGGAAGAAAAAAAGAAACATAATAAAATAAATATAATTTCAAAAGGAATTCAAAAAGAAGAAAGAAAAGAAAAGGGAAAAATAGAAATGAAAAGATTTCTTTCTGTAGATAAAAATAAAGCAATGGGGGTCTCTACTTATAAAAAAGAAAAGAAAAGAAAAGAAAAGAAAAATTATGCTGTTGCAAATAAAAAACACAAACAAAAAACGCACAACAAATATATTGAATATGTTGTTATAATAATCAAATGTTGATTTGATGTAACAGAACACAGCAAAAAAAAGAAGGTATTTTTGAAATAACAAAACCAGTAATATTGTCGTCAAATGATTGAAAAACATAAAAAGGAACAAAACAACACAAAACAAAACAAAAAAAAAACAAAAAAAAATTATAATGAACACACACATATGATGCCTTTCGACAACATTCATATATTCATTCACATTCGTATTCGTATTCATAAATTAAAATAAATTCGTTTTATATTCCATGCCATGCCATCAAAAAAAAAGGAAACGAAAAAAATATCTCATCATGCTGAAATAAAAATTTCAAATTTCATACAAAACCTTTCATGTTCCAATTGTTGGGTAACCGACTTTTTATGATATTCTCTAAAACAAATTGTAATGAAATATTTTTTTATTTTTAGCAATGCATAATGAATTACGTGAGAATAAATTTTATGTTAAATTAAGTTTATGAAGAATTTGTTTTTTTATGAGTAAACTTTAAAAAAAAAAAATCCTTAAAAAATAAAAAAAAAAATTTTTTTTTTTCAATTAAAATTACTGGCATATGGTACAGTGAGCGTCAAAAGAAACTAAANNNTAAGGAAAAAATATACATTAAAAAATTATCATTACTTTTATTTTAAAATTGTTTCATTACATACATAATTGGCCATTACAACCCTTCAGTCAGGATTACGGCCTAGCTTCTCACACCACTTATGTTGTGTGTGCTAATTTTATACATGAGTGGCGGGACCTACAGTTTAAAGTCGACTCCGACTTTTCATGGCAATTTTATTTACTCTCAGAGTTTTTGCCAGAAATCTGCTAAGTTTTGTTGTTCATTGCTAGTTTTAAATATTGAAATAAAAAAAAAAATTTTTTTTTTTTTTTAAATATTGACAATTTTTTTCGGGCACTCTCCTTAAAAGTAAAAGTTGAGTTTGGTGATTGTAAGAATTTTTTTCTTAACAAACAGTTTTTTTT
>QOCX01000511.1:73505-90912 GCA_005959815.1 Sarcophaga bullata
GCTCACTGTACGCACATATGGTATTGCCCTTGGCAGAGGACCTCATTTAATTTAATGCAGAATAATAGGCCTATAAAATTGTATTGAAAAGAAAGCTAGGAATAGCACTGGGTTCATTAAAAGTAATCAAATTTTTTTTACTACTAAAGAAATTATCAATACAAGATGGGTGCTAATATAGCATGCTCGTGGAATACTATGGTATAACGGAAATATTTTTTTTTTTGGGTCACTACGTCATTTTCTGTTCCTAAGTAATCTGATGTAAGACTCTAACACTTTAAGTTTTGAAAATTCTTTTCCCCTTTTTAAAAAATTTAAAATTTATTAATAACTTCTAGCAATCATTAGCGAAACATATTAAATATTACTGGCAATATTGTTTGTTTTTTTATTTCTAGAAATCGCGATAAAACTCAATTGATAATTTATGCGCTTTTACTATGTTTAACACATATGTACCTACATGTGACATTTGAAATTGAGTATGTGTGTGTGTGTGTTGATTTATTACTTTATGTAGATTAATTAAAATGTATTGTTTTGTTTTTTTTTTCTTTGAAAATAATGCATTTATAATAGAATTATAATCATTGAATGTGTCTAATTAGTTGTACGTACCATTTTTTCTTTTCCACCTACATTTGGTAGAGTTTTTTAATTAAAAAAAATAACTGTGCATTAAAAAGTAGAGTAAGTCTGTTTTTGATAAAATGCAGTTTAGGAATTGTGGCAAATAACTGTTTATTTATTAATCAATATTTTCAGAAAAAAGATAGTGTTTAAAGGCTAAAGACTTAAATTAAGCTTGAGATATTAAATTAAAATTCAGTAAAGAGTTATTAACGCACTATGTATGGGATACGCACCAGAGATCAGCAATGAATCACTTCGTCGCTACTCATAAGTACTCATGAAATTTTGTGTATGGGTGAGCCAATATTAACTACTTTGATTCATTCGTACTCACTACAACATTGATTTATAAGTGCAAGTTGCAATGAGTATGTATACAACGTTGACATCGAACTCATAACATTTGAAATATGTTTGATTCATACGCCTACTCATTCAGATTCATAAATTTAGAAGAAATACTTATAATATGTGATCATAAATGATTCGAGTGATTCGAATATTTCATCAAAATTTACAGTCTTAGTTATTGTTGCTTTTACAACAAAAGAAATAAGACACATAAGCAAGAAACACAGAGCAGCAAGCAGAGCCAACTCCCAACCTTCTAGTGAGCACTTAAGTGTTCGTACTGGAATCATACTTCTTTTATGAGTCGTGCATATGTTGAGTCATGGAGAATAGAAATAGAAGACATCATTCGCAGTGTTGAGTATGAGTATGATGAGTACTTCAAACTTTGAATATGATTAGTATGAGTATGATATTAAAATAAGTATGAATGCGTATAAGTATCAGAAATTATGAGTATGATTCGAATCTACTCTTATTTTTGAGTATTCATTGCTGATCTCTGATACGCACTAGTATGTTTACTGAGTAGAACATAGCATGTCAAAGCACTTTCCCAGTGATATACACAGTGGTCCGCATCGTTACTATAAGAAACAGTGACAGTTTTTTATTAAATGCTTCGATGTATTCGATAATTTATGGAGAAGCACTTGCGTTGGTATAACGATGGCAATAAGAATCAGTCTTTAATTGGAGTTGCAAGCTCTGTTGGATCAAAGCTGGTTGTGAAAGTAATTAGAACCAGAGTTATAAAGACTATGGTTAAGGTAATGGCAGAAAAGTCTACAGCAATATCAAACAGAGGCAGGCATCATTCCTCTGACAGTTTCTTACCAGTAAATTTTATAATTGTAGGAAAAGCTTCACAACGAATCTGAGTAATAATAGTGAAAGAAATAATTTGGATGATACATCCTCTTTTAAGGGAGATACAATTCTCTGGTATACCCATAGGTTAGGGATATTTTCAGAGTGAAATATTCAGAGTGCATACGGAAGGAAGCTGTTCCAAGTGAGAGTTTAGACAATAAAAAGATGGACTCACTTCAACATAGATGAGATGGCAGTTAGACCCTCCGTGTCCTCAGCTCCCATGAGGAGGCGGCAATGAATAGACAGAATAGATTGCGGGTAGGGTAGCTTGCATGCAGTTGATGACACCAGAATCTTTTTGTGGAGTAGAAAAAGGGGGTTAAGAAAAGATGAAGCCAGATGGACGCACTTATCAACAACAACGGATTTGAAACAATTTTAACTTTTGTTTGATAATTGCAATGAGAAGCATTTTGGGTTATGCCTCAGGCCATAGAGGTTTAGCCTGAAGATTTCACCGGTCATAGTAGTTTCAAAGACACTTGTTTTAAAATAGAATTCAAATTCAATATGGAGACCCTGTGATAACGAACGTAACGAATCACCGAATACATACTTGAAACCTTGAAATGACTTAAATGTGTATCAGAAGGAAACATTTGAGTTTTAATCAAGTAATAGGTAGGCAGTCATTCTTACAGATGCGGAAGACACGTAAGTTGAGGGCAGCACGAGTGATTTTCTGGTACTGGTAGTTCACTAACTCGGCATTATATATGTAAATACGTTATTTTATTTAATTTTTTTTTTTGCTTCCATTTAGTAACAAAAATCAATCGATGAACAGAAAATCGCTTTTTTGCGATACCTCCCATTAAGAAAAATATCCACGTTTCTAATGTCCATGATTATCACGAACTAATCACAACTTTTTCTAAAAAAAACAGTTTTACTAGCCTTGACAGAGAAATCACTCCAGATAATGTGCCGAAGACAGCTATCCAGAAACTTCTTGTGAAGGCAAAAGAAATTTTTGCACTTCTTCAAAATTATGAAGGTAAAGGAAACTATAAGTCGCCGTAGTTTAGTAGATAGCGTGTTGGTTCAAACCTCAACCCTGATATCTTCACCAAGCAAAATATAAAAAAGAAATATCTCTTCGACTACTGCCTCTCAGCAGATGTCTGGCCATGAAAAAGCTTCTCAAAAATCTTACGTTCGCAAACGACTATAAACTGTAGGTATGTATGCATATGTATACAAGAGTCTATTATTTACAACTAAACTATGGGTATTCGATGGTTTTTGTTAGCAGTAGCAACGAAGTTTTCGAATGTCGTATACAATATCGCAAAAGTGGCTGGTTGACTGGATGGCGTATGAAATGCGAAGGCATAGTCGACCAAAAACGTTAGCCAAGGGAATTAAAATATGTTTATGCCTGCGCATCATGAAACGAGTTGACAGTAATAAAGTTGGTTTATATTGAAACCAAGTTCTCAACCAGAAATGAATTACTTGATCAAGACCGAAAACGAATAGCATTATGGGCAACAAATTATAAGGTAGGCTTAAATTTAATGCACTCACTGTATTTCGAGGCTTACAATCAACTCGTTTTACCAACTCTATTGCCTTTGACTTTTAAATTTCACAGTAAAAAGGAATCAAAGTGACTTGTGCTATTCGTACAATACAAATGCATCCATCAAACGTATGCATAAATCCTACACTTGAATTGCCACACAAAGTGAATAAAAATTGTATATTTATAGGTATTATTGGCTAAAATTATATTTTAATTAAGTTAATACAAATGAAAATATGCCATAAAGCATATCGTATGCTCTATTATAAATTTATCTGTTTGTACGTATGTTTTTATTGCAGCCTGCAGTCTGCAGCCTGCAGTTTTCATTTTATTTTATTTTTGCTATTCATACTTTCGCGTGGAAAACGAGAGCGAGAGAGAGAGAGAGAGAGCGAGAAGTCAATATTGTATTCTGCTTTAGCATTACTTACCGAAATACAGAACGCGAAATATTTTCACCATTAAATAAACGATTCCACAGTTCGATCTACAATTAAAAAAGAAAAACCGAAACAAATAAAATGTAAGAAATCAACATAAAACACATGCAAGCGCACACATACAATACAATACAAGGAATGAATGAAGCCAAGCAAGGCAGGCAGGCAGGCTGGCAGGAAGGCATTGAATTAAAAGGCAAAGGCAACAGAAACAGTAACAACAATAACAAAAAATAAAGGAAAATAAATTAAATTATAAAAGAAAAATGTGTATAAGAGTGTAAAAGTATTTACTCAAGTACAAGCGCAAGTACAAGATAAAAAAAAAGAAACGAAACGAAACGAAACGAAATTATTAATCAAATAAATTACAGAACACATCATACACAGGCGAATAAAAAGGAAAAGCTAAAGGACACTCACAAATATGTGTGTGTGTGTGTGTGTGTGTGTACTTTCATATACATACATGCATATGCAGTTATCCACATATGTACATANGTGTGTGGCATACAAATGAATATGTCTATTTGTTTGCGGTTGTATATGTATTGTGCAATGCGTAGTGAATGGCAGTGAAATTATTCTAGAAATTCAATTCAAAATTGCAAAAGTTCGATTCTTGATAAAGTTGTTATAAAAAAAAAGATAAAAAAAAATAAAATAAAATAAAAAATTAATTAATTAATGTAATTGATTAATGTTTGCCTGGATTTTAAATGATAGTGTGTGTAAATAATGTACATATGCATGTAGATGCCATAGATTATTCAATTATATTAATTGAGTTTTTATTGTAAACTTTAAAAAAAATGTCCGAATGTATGGCTTCTACATATTTATATGTATATGTATGCTAACATATATATACAGTGAGCATCAAAAGAAATTTGACAATATTTTGAAATTTTTTCGAAATTTTTTGTAAATTTTTTTGTATGTTTTAGTTTTAAAAATTATCAAAGAAATAATTTTCAAATAAAAATAACGGTAATTTATTACAATATATATTTTTGAATGTACAGTTTCTTTTGATGCTCACTGTATGTTTGTACAGTACTACTTTCTTTATAAGCATAATTCACTAGATCATATATTTGGTGATATTATCTACAAGCTATTTAAATTCAACTTTCACAAATTTATCGCATGATCAAATTAAGTTCGTTAACAAATTGCACTCAATTTGCTTGTTTTATAATCCTTAGCTTCAGTTTGTTAGAAGCCGTTACTGTAATCACATTATTCAGTGAAAAGTTATTTAAGTGAAAAGAAAAGAGTGTAATTTGGAAACATTTTCATCAAATTTAACTTTTCTTTATAAAAAGCGTATCAATATGTCGCAGATTACCGATATAATTTGTAAAGTTCACAGAGAAGCAACTTGACAAAACCAGGATTGAGAGCAAGCTTTAAAAAGATTTGTGTCTGGACAAATCTGGAAGGATATTTGTTTTCTTATATTACAATCTGGTCAAACGTTTGATCCTGATCGTTACATCTTTGCTGTTAACAATCACGAAGATCAGTATGTTCCATCATGGCTACGACAAATAGCATACATTTCTGATGGTAGGGCAATAATTACGAGAGCATTAATTTGATTAAAGATTACAGTTCGACCTTTCAGATTCATGTGTTTCGTAGGCACCTTCTACACACAATTGAAATATCTACCCTGATGGTATAATAACTTTACTCAAAAATTTCAGTTGATCAAAATGTTATATATTTGGTTCAGTAAAGATCGCAAGTGATTGACGTTTGGTGGAAATTATAGTAAATGTCTCAGACATCCTTTATTCATTGGTTTTGTGAGTGAAAATTTTAAAGCATTCTAAAATAATGTATGGTGGCATACTGTCCGTAACAAGGGCAGGTATTAGTACAGAACAGTTCGCAGAAACGTTTTAAAACGTTGGTTGTCAATATTGGGGAGTCAGCTAATTTTTTATATTCTGAGCATGAAAATTCAATTTGATGTTCATTGCACCCAGCATATAATCTAGAGCAGCATTCAAGTGTTTCAGTTTTTTAAGACGATCTAAGTATGGTCTTCTTATTGTCTACGCCATGTATATCCTATCGAAATTGGAATACAACTCACATGTATGAAACGATGCCTCATGTTACAGTTTGAAACCTCTCGAGCGCGTACAAAAAAATGGCGAAAGTTTTTCCTTTATGACAGTAAACTTTCCAATTACATTGTTTCATTGGAGCACCACTATTACAATACAAATTGTATTTTACTATTCAATTGCTATTACAATAGATTCTGCTCTAGTGAAATAAATGGATTTGTTCCTGACAATCTTATATTCTTGCGTAGTCCTAGTCTTTCTCGCAGAGCACATAGTTTTGTGGTCGATGGGACAGTGAAATGCCTTGTGTATTATAAGGGAGATTTATTCCTAAGCTGCTCTATCCGTATGTGGAACGTCTTACCCGAAGAAGTGTCTTCCTCGCAGAGCACATAGTTTTGTGGTCGATTGGAGAGTGCAATGCCTTGTGCATTATAAGGGAGATTTATTCCTTAGCTGCTCTATCCGTATGTGAAACATTCTACCCGAAGAAGTATTTTCTATTATTTTCAAATCTATTGTTCATAACCACTATCCCCTCTTTCCATTCTTCCACAGCCTATTTTCCTAGATTCAACACAGTGTACTGCAAGCGTGGGGAACATCCTATGTGGGTTGGTGGCTCAATAAAATAAAAGAAGATTGTGGCCACTAATAAGCATTTTAGTTACTTAAGTTTTTTTCGAAACTCAAACGGTTTAAAACGATTGTATTAGCATCTAGCTTTTGTCCGTAGCCTAATAAAGAATTTTTTTAACACAATTGAATGGATATCAATCGCCTACACAATTCTAGCTTCGACTAACAAGGGAGAGCAAGGTTTTTACACCACTTCAGGGCACACAATCTCAAAATAAGCCCCAAGTAATTATTGTTCACTTCAATTAAGTAAGAAAAATTCGTTTTAAAATAATCTTGTTGCAGCTTTTTTTCAACTTTAAAGTGCTAAATCTAGACTACAATTCGATGCCAAAATAAAGGATATCTTTTCACTACACCTATCTTTTACTAGTAAAGTTATGGAAGGGTATGGTAGTATACTAATCATGTCATGTGTATTTGTATCTGTTTAGGGTTTTGATTTATTGAGACATTCTTATACAAATTTTGAATGGAAAAGCTTGTTTTAAGCGAAACACAATAAAGTTGTCATTAAACAAACAATAAATTAATTAAAGAAAGAAAAAATCAAGCAATAATACAATAGACAATGTTATTAACTATTAAAACCAAAGTGTTACAATAAAATGCAGAAAAAAAACTAAAAAAAAGTAGAATTCAAGAGAGACAATGTTGCAAAAATACTTAAAAAAAAAAAGAAAGAAAAGAACAATTTGATTACGACAACCACAATTGGGAAAGCCACAAATTGGTTCATTCAAACAAAAATGGATTTTATTACACTATCGATGATGAAACATAGTCATTCATTCATTCATTCATTTATTAGCAACAGCAACAGCAACAGCAATATCAATACACGACTGTGTTGCCATTGTTCAGCTTCAATTCAATTGAAATTCAAGGCAATTATGGCAACTGAATTATTCTCTTCAGTTTATTGTATATCAGTATTTATACAACACATACACATACACATACACACACAAGCATACAACACATGTGTAAATGTACATGTATAGTACATATGGTACATTGTATTGAAAACGAGCAGAGAGTTCTACCTTGAATCATAAGCTAAGTAAGGACTTTCATAGGAACACCTTTCAGTGTCAATTTTATAAGATGACAGTGATGGAGAAGATAATGATGGCAACAGCGACATCAATGATGATGATGATAATGTAGTGATGATGGTGTTGATGGTAGTGGCAGTGGTGGGCGATGTTGATGATGGCGATGATTACGATGATGATGACAGAGAAATGCAAAAAGAGAATAAAATCGTTTATAAAGAAGCGTATATAAATAGAAAAATCTACTCGCATACTTATGCAATACAACAATAATAATAATAAGAATAATAATAACAGGCAGGAAATATTTATGAAAATATAAGCGAAAGAGAAATCAAAGTGAAAAAAAAAAACAAAAACAATGTAACACAAGGCATTGTAATGTTTATGAGGGAAAATTCATTTACGCAACACAGGATTTTCTTTAATTTCACAGGCTTTCATTACATTTCTGCCAGTATTTTTCTTTTCTTTTTTTTTCTTATTTTTCTGTAAAATTAATGACTTGGTTGTTATTAAGAAACAACAATAAAAAATGAAAATGAAAAAGAAAATGGAAAGAAAACTGTTGTAGGTGTTAAGACAAGATATACAGAGAGCAAGACCAGCATCTTTGCTGCTTAAGAATATTCAAATTTGCCCTCTCGTCTCTAGCCGTTTTAAATGATTTCAAACATAAAAGAAAATGAATGAAAAGGCCAAAAGAATTAATGAAAAAAAAAATTATCAAGATAAAAATAAAAACAACAAAACAACAGGAATAAACAAATGAAAAACGGAATGAAATTTTGAAATCAACGATGGCTTTAGGCAGGTGGATATGAGAAAATGATTAAGCAGACTCTGATGAGAATAAAAAACAAGGCAAAAGCAAACGACAAGATGGAAATTAAAATTAAGTATGCTAAATAAATAATAAAATAAAAATTAAAATAAAGGAGAAGTAGATAGAAAGATAGAAAGAATATAAATGTTTAAGAAAAAAAAAAGAGAGAGGAAAAATTTACCCTAAACAAGTGCCGGTAATAAGCTCAGCTTGAGCGCTTAGTGTTTCCGCTATGAATTCATCATTGTAAGCATCCTTGGGACGATACCAACGGCGACCACCTGGCAATACCAATGGACGATCCGAGGCTGGCGTTAACGGCCCAAAAGCACGTTTCGAACGTTTTGGATTGCTTTTACGCTCCAAATGCTCTTCAAGTTCCTCAATGACATCGTATTTCTGTTTTACAATATATTTGTGTGACAAAATGAAAAAAAAAAATATTTTTTTTTTGGTTTTTGGTGTTTTTCTTTTACTGTTTGTTTATTTGCTTTTTTTTATTTTCTTTTTTTTTTTTAATAGTTTTTCATGTTATTTAATAATTTTTTGTATTTTTTGTTTGTTTTTTTATTATTTTTATATTCATTTAATACAGTTTTATATCGTTATGAGTGTTGTTGTAATAAAAAGAAAAATATGCACAGTTTTTAATGTTGCCGCAATTTCCTCATTGACGATTTGCTAATAAACAGTGTGAACAAAAGTTTTTCGTACAAAAACATGAATCATGCATGAATCATCAATCATTAAAACTATTAAGATTGTCCGCAAATTGAAGCAATTGGTATTCGATATTTGAGTCTTGATTTTAAAGACAATCATTTCAGGCAATGAATTGAATTATAATGGCCATTACAATGGAAAAGGCCTATAAATCCAGTGAAAAATTACATTTGAAAACATTAAACTTCTCTTTGTATTTTTAGAATAAAATATTAGCACAGATACTTCCGAATTTTGGCAGTTTATAACGGCCATCTTGCTGAAGCAACTTCTATCGAATTAGTTGCCATTTATTCAGTCTGTTTTGCCAAACCATCATGGACGGCAATAGCATTTCACAACACGTTCAAATAATAACATTTTTTCATCACAATGGGTCTTCGGCCTAATCCTAAAGTTCATCGAAAAATCATCTTGAAAGATGAGACCCATTTTTGTACGATTGGGTACGCCAAGAGATAATATTTTCGTATTTGGGACGATATCAATCGTAATGAGATCCAAGGGTGTTCATAGCATACCGAAAAGTTAATGGTTGGGTGTAGATTTTGGACTTACGGTATCATATTTTCTTAATAAGAGTCTTGGCCAGCACTATAGGTGATTACGTTTACCAACGTCTTTTGTTCTGAATTGGCTAATCTAGACACAAACCACAAGTGATTTCAACAGCACTACGCTACGTGACAAGCAACTTGAGTTACATTGGATATTTTGCACGAGTGATTTGAGGACATAGTAGTCCTACATGAAGGCAATGTAAGCTGGCAACGTTAGACTTTTTCTTGTGAGGTTTTTTTATGTCGTAGGTGTATGCGTATAAGCCATAAGCCACAGCGGTCCTTAAAGCCAACATACCAGTACAATCGTTTAATTGCAGCCTGATTTATACGTCTGAGACACTCGAAATTCTGACATTTTGTATGGATTCCAACCAGAAAAGCCGTGGTAATCAATTCAACGTTGTTATCTTCCACACATAATGTCATCAATAGGTCTTTCAATTGAATAAAAAAATTTTGACGTAATCTCTCTCATCTGTACATAGCAAACCTTTAATATTGCCTTTGCAGTCACAGTAGTCTAGTAGGTAGTGTGTTGGCTTATTAGACGTGAGGCCACGGTTCAAACCTCTGGTCGGACATCTTCAATAAAATGCATTAAAAAGTATTTCTTCGGCGACTGCCTCTTAGCAGATTTCAGACAGAAAATCTGAGAATAAATCAAAATTGCCATGAAAGAAAGGTTTATTCTGAGAGTAAAAAAGAAGGAAATACCATGAAAGCTTTCTTAAAAAAAAACTAGTTCCCGCCACTCATGTATAAATCTAATACACACAACACAAGTGATATGAGAAACTGAGTTGTAATCGTGACTGAAAGGTTTTAATGATCAATTAGGGAAAGATTCGATGCTTTCTCCTCGGTTTTCTGTCTGGCACTAATTTTATATAAAGGCATTCCTCTCAACGCCATCACCAACCACATAGATAACCAATTAAATATTGAACCATCTACAGAGCCAGAAACTGACCCGCAATTATGGCTCCCAAACTGCAATCTTTTTTCAAGAAGTCGGAAGCTCTAAGGTCAAATTTTCAGGATTAAGGCCTAGCTTCTCACACCACTTATGTTGTGTGTATTAATTTTTATACATGAGTAGCGGGACCTACAGTTTAAAGTCGACTCCGAACGACAGATTGTTTGAGAAACTTTTCATGGCAATTTTATTTACTCTCAGTGTTTTTGCTAGAAATCTGCTGAGAGGAAGTCGCCTAAGAAATATTTTTTTCATATATCGTTTTTGATGTCTGACCGGGGATTCGAACCCTGGCCTTTCGTCTAATAAACCTGCTACTACCACTACCACTACCTACTAGGCTACGGCGACTACATCGATTCTTGTAACTTTTTAAAAACATTGGAATTAATTTGCACAGCACTGCAGTCGAGCTTGAGGATAATAATTAAATTAAGCTACGAAGGTATAACAGAATGACAGTAATACTGTGTTCAGATTTTGTTTGTTACTGTGCAGCATATCACAGCGTGCCTGCGATAAGCTAGGAAACTAGGAAAACTAAGTGACCTCGGAAAAATTGTCGTGGTTACAGTTATGACGTATCGCTATGCAATAGTAATTTAATCGATTGAGAAGGAATTTCGAAAGCTTAGGTAAGCAATAAACTACGAGTGAATAATAATGAATGCGAGCTATAAAGTGATGTTACAACCATTACAGCATTAAGTGATGTTACAACCATACTGACAGCAGGAACGAGCATGCAGCACATCGGTCGACGTAGTCAAGTGTGTACATAAGACGCACCCAGATCTTAAGCTTAGTAAGCTTAGTAAAACTGCCTGAGAATGTATATTTAAGGCATGGTTAAGTTCGCATTCGTTTGCATATATAACTACTGTTTGTACAACATTTGTTCACACTGTATTTTGGTAATTTTTATTTGTTTTTTTATTTGCTTTTGTTGTTGTTTTCCTAAAAATATATGGCATTTATTAAGTTTCCAGATTTTAGACGACGATGCTTTTTTATGATGTTTATGCTTTTTTTTTTTTATTATTCCAATTTGATATTTGGTTGTTATTAAAAGAATAGCGTAAAATTAATAATAAAAACGAAAAATTATATGACGATACTATAATTAAATTATTTCATAAAAACAACTTTCATTTCGTAAACATTAAAACCAAATAATTTTCTTTTTTTTTATTATAATTTTTTTTATAATTTCATGTTTTTTAGTGTTTTTTCTTGTTGTTGTTGAGCATTTAAAGCAGTAATTTTTTTTTGGGGGGGTGGGGTGGAAAAAAAGTATTTTACAATTGAAAGTGTACTGTGAGTCGCGTTGCAAAAGAGTAAATTCTTGAATTTGGACTTTAAATTCTTTTTAAATTTAAATTTAAATTTAATTTTTGTTTTTTTTGTTTTTAAATTAGTCTTGTGGTTTTTGTTTGTTTATAAATTATTAATTCTTTTGGTTTTTTTATTATTTTTATTTATTGTGTGTAGTTAAGTAAGGGAAAACAATAGAAAGATGGTGGTTAAAAAGTAAATTTGGGTTAAAAGTTAAGTGTTTGAGTGATTACTTGAAGATTATTATTTTTTAATCCCTTTATGAAGTTATTCCTGAAGGATTAAATTATTTTCAATTTATTTTTGAAAGTATTTTTAAAAAAATTTATGCTTAATGGATAACCATTGAAGTATTTTTTTTTCTATTGAAGCCTTTATTTATTTTTATTCTTGTATATGGTGATTGAAATTAGCCTTCTGGCCTAAATACCACTTTGTGCAGAACTGAGCCACGAGTAAAGAAACTACAGCATATCATACCTTACAGATAATACCAACCAAACACTTCCAGTTTAGTATTAAATCTTTGGAAAACATTAGTGGCGGGTAATCATCTCTCAAAATCAATAAAATCAAGCAAGAATTGGTTATTTCAAGTCGATATAATCACAGAAAAGCTATGTTGTTAACCAATTAGAGCCATTCTTCAGCGCAACAGTCTCAAACTTCTGTTGCAAAAAACATAGACTTTCTTAATAGGTTTCGATACTGGAAATCAGTATACATACATACGTAATTAGTCATTACAATCCTTCTCCATCAGGATTACGACCTAGCTTCTCACACTACTTATGTTGTTTGTGTTCATTTTATACATAAGTGATAGGAACTACAGCTTGAAGGTGACAAATTTTTTTGAGAAACTTTTCATGGCAATTTTATTTCCACTCAGAGTTTATGCTAGAAATCTGTTGAGAGGAAGTCACCGAATAAATATTTTCTTCGTATTTCGTTTTGTTGGAGATGTCTGGCCTGGGGTCTGAACCTAGCGCCTAATAAGCTAGCATACTACATACAAGTCTACGACGACTTCAAACCAATATAGAAGTTTCTATAAAAATTTAGAGCCCAAATTTCTGGCATTCATTGATTTCGTAACTTTTCTCACTTTTTCTCATTGGTACACTTAGAATCGAGTGTCACTTGATATAATATCCCAAGGAGTTGGCCTAGACACAGACAGAAAAGTCATTTGCAATCAAGGTTTGGAGTGACCAAAAATGTTTACAGAGGTTGGATACGAGTAGAGTATTTACTCGATTTGTGCTAGGACCTTACAGCTAATTTCGTTACAACCTCAAACCCTATTATGACTGCAAAAATGCACTGCGCTGTCGGGCCTGTTAATTGATTAAAATTTGAGTGATTTCTTTAAGCTTATTGTAGAGGATATGAACCGCTGAGAACTAAGAATTAAAGAAGTATTTCTATCTGAAATTTTAATAAAGACTTCAAACAGAATGCTTATTATGCCAATTCTGCTATGTCACACACGCGATACAATCAACTTATTTCTCTGGTTGTCTTCTGAAAAATAAATCTCTCAATCAGAGCGTCACAGCTCAAATCTTCTTAAAATAAAATCAGACTTAAGGATTGCATAAGTAGGTTCAAAAAACTTGTGAAATGCAACATCTTTTTTAAACTATTTATTGGGCTGCATAGCTAGTAATCTTAAAACCGTTGTATTGACGGCACCTTTAAGCAAAACAATCGCAAATGATAATCAAGAAAGAAGTATCTCTCTTGTATAGTTATAAACCATATTTGTAACGCACATTTTCATCAAATATTTTCAACAAACTCTTAAAGTACAAGATATTTCCAAAAGGTTTATCCATTTTCATGGTTTTCATTTGAATGCCTTCTTATTTGAAAATATTTTTTTTTTCATAGGAAAGTAACATTTTATTGTAATTGCCACGTAATTAGAATGATTGTATTCCGTCACTTGTATTTTTCAACAGCCAAAAAAAAAAAAGGGCAGGCATTACCAAGAGTAGATTACAGGCGTCGATATGACGCAAAATTGGAGGGAAACATTTTACTTCTTCTTCTGTCGAGTGTAATGCTATGAAGTAAACGCTGAAATATAAGAAATTTTAATTTTTGGTGGACGGGGGGAGCCTTGAAATGTGACATTTAATTGAAAGAGAAAGGGTAAAGAGTGAATGTTAATTAATATTTCTTAATATTTTTAATAAATGTCACAATTTCTATTTCGTGCCAGCTGTTACAAATAAAATATTCTTCTTTTTTGTTGTTTTTTGTTTATTGATATTCGAAAGTCGCGTATTGTGTTTGACTGTTTAAGATTTTTGGTGGAAATCGTAAGAATATGCTGTATTGTTAGCTAATTTGGTAACACTTTACGGAAAGTAAATTTTTATAAATGAATTTAGAAAACTTTTATTCTTTTTTTCACTCAAACAGCAGAATTTTCATCCATAAATGTAAATATAAACGGGGGGGATTAAGAGTTCCTAAAATTTAAAGTTGTAGCCGTAGGTTGTAGTAGGTAGGTAGTGTGTTGGCTTATTAGATGTGAGCAGCAAAATGCAAACATTTCTGCCTCTTAGTAGATTTATGGCAAAAACTCTGAGAGTAAAAATTAAATTGCCATGTAAAGTTTTAGAAAATAATTTGTGTGGTTCGAAGTCGACTTTAAGTTGTAAGGACCACCACTCATGTATAAAATTAACATACACAACATGGGTGATGTTAGAAGCTTAGGCGTGACAAATATTTCTAAAAGTTTTCTTCTCTTAATTAGAGCAGTGAGGTGAGTTAATTTCGAGTGAGGAATCAAATCGGTGCATAAGAGATGAATTTGAAAAATTTAGGGTACCAGAGGTGGCAAATAATAAAATTCTACTATAACAATAGCCTTTGCTTTCACTTTGCCTTCCTTCAGATGAAAATCTACAATTTAATGAAGTCCTCCGCTTCACATGGCTTCGGAGAGAACAGCGATATTTCCATGTCATTAGATAGATCATGCACCTACCGTGGATAGTTAGATATCGAAATTTATATAGAAATAAGCAGGCGAACGGTATGCTAATTGGTAATTATGCCCGCGAACGTGTAGAAAATTGAACACTTTCCTGTTCGTAATTGTTGTTATTTGTCGTAAGAAAATGCTTTAGTATTGCGACTACACGTTCTATTGTACTCCCTTAAAACTTCATAGGATATCCCTATAATACCTCCTACCTGTTACTCGAAATATTATGAAGCTGATCAGATTCAACAATAAAAATTCCTAGCAGTTGCTATATAACCTGGCGTTTCCTTCTGAGAAGCAGTAATGCCCCTTTGGTTCCCAGAATGAGTTGCTATGATTCATTGTCTTCATCACAAAATCTAAATAGTCTCGAGGCAACCGGTGTCTTGAATAAATAAATCTTGAGTCTACAGTAACCTCAAGTGAATAATTGATAGTCCGATAAATGACTCAGATTTCCTCTTATTGCCATTTCCTTAACAAAAGTTTTTATTACCTCATACCTCATTCCTCATATGAGAAAAATGTTCGGCTTTCTTTATCTTTAACTCTTTAGTTGTGAATAAATTTTTAAAACATTTGTTAACATTCAAAGTGGTTCTATCCCCATCAATGATAGGGAAGATTCTCTTCTCTCAAGCTGGTGTGCCTGCTCATTTCCAAGTATCCTGACATAAACTAGGACCCAATAGAGAGAGAGAGAACAATTTTATTCTGTCTATCTACTGTCTAGAGTTACTCGACCCCTCTTAACCGCCTTTTGGGGCAGCTGGTTTATGTCTGCTATCGCTAAGATATCATCACAATGGCAACCAAATGTAAATCAATTTCACGAACAAGATATCATTAGAACTGATTGACACTCTTAACTGAACTGTGAACGACTTCGTTAATATGCATATTAAAATTTCCTGCGGCGGTATTGTTTACAAGGACAAAATAATATGAAGTATTACTGCTTCAAATACGATAGAAATCAATCGATAATGTGATCCAGCTACAGCTACTACTAGTCAAAGATTAGAAAAGCTTTATGAATTCTTACTTGAAGTCGCCGTAGTCTAGTAGGTAGTGTGTTGGCTTATTAGACGAAAGGCCAGCTCGGAGAGTGTGCCAGTTGCTAAACGTTGACCACAAAGTGCTTATAAACTACGTTCAAGCCATCTTGAAGACCAAAATTATCAAACAGATACGCGAAAAAGCTGAATTGAAGAATCTTAGACAATGACAACCCTCATGTACAACTCGAAGAGCCTTACGACCTCTTGAACTTACTGGAGGTGCAATTGGAACATATTTCTTCTACTGTGAACAGCGTGCTTTTACAAATCTATTGTTCAGTGTCAAATTTAAACTGTAGGTCCCGCCACTTACTTAACTGGATTGGTAACAACAGTGATAGTTGCCGAATGAAATAATTTTTCATACTTCATTTTGTTCCAAATGTCCGAGCAGGGATTTGAAGCCAGCACTGTACCCACTAGACTACAGCGACTTAGTGATTCTAGTTGATAATATGCTAAGCACATGCGCCCATGTAATGCATTAATTGGTGCTTAGTTATCTGAAGGATATTTTATGGATGCTCTTTAAATTCTTTCTTATTGGTTTTAATCGCATATTCTATTTGATTTTAAAGAACATAAGTTTACTTTCGTTTCAAATAATAAAAAAATTTCTGATTGTTTCTTTACAGCTGGCAAATTGCAACAAGAGTGGTAAGTAGTTAATACGAATCCATAACAGATTATGCAGTATTTAAGGCTACTTAATCACCAAATGATTAAGAATATGCTCTCTTAACATTCTATTCGGTCTTCACTGTAATTTAAATCGAATGCTAATACACTGATTGGGTAAATATCGTTCACAATTTTACTGCATAGGCCTGAACATAAGAAATATTTCAACGTTCCTATTATATTTCAATGTCTACTCCTAAACTGTACCTGTAATGATTACAGCAAAAAAAATGCTGCTTAAAACTTATTTAAGGTGAATCTATTGAGTTTATAAGATTTTCTTTCTTTAATTTTTTTTCTTAACATGCCTTAGAGTTCTTGTTTGTGAAATCCGTTTAATTAATCTCCCGTAATTGATTAAATCTTTCATTCGTAACAGAGATTGTGTCAAAAGTTTTTGTTGTTCACTTTTTTGTTGTTGTTGTTGTTTTGTTTTGTTTCTAATTTCTTTGCAAAACCTAATAAAAAAGGCAATAACAACAACAACAACAACAGTTATTAATGGCATTAAATACCAACAATTTATATTCTTTTTTTAAAGAGATCCTGTCAAGGTTAAATGTATTTTGTTGTTGTTGTTGTTAAATAATTTTTAAATTTTTTTTTTTTTTTTTTTTTTT
>QOCX01000511.1:90926-102840 GCA_005959815.1 Sarcophaga bullata
ATTCTGTTGTTATTGTTTTGGGTAATGTTTTTGTTATTGCTTATATTAGAAGGTAAAAGAAAAAAATTGGTGACACAGAAATAAAATGCTTCTTGTATTTGTTGTTGTTATTGTTATTGTTGTTGTTGTTGTTGTTAAAAATAACTTACCTTTTGTTTCTTTAATTTTTGCTCTTCCTCCATTTGAAGGGTTTCCTCATTGCTAGTGCTCCTCTTGGCAGCAGTTTCCTGTTGCTTAATTGGATTCTTGTCAATTGTATCACGCGCTTCATTAGTGTCATTCGCAATTTGTTCGTTAGCTTTATTATCCTGCTGCTGCTTCTGCTCTTGCTCTTGCTGTTGCTCTTGCTCTTGCTTTTCCTCTTGCTTTGCCTGTACATTATCAACTGATTCATGACAGTTTTCAGTTTCGTTGTCAGTTTGCTTAACGTCCTTATTTTCATCATTTTCACGGTCTAACAGCATAGACGAACAGAAGTACGTTAGCGCGGTAATGGTGGTGTGGTGATGGTTGTGCAAAATAACAAAAACAAAAACGAAACAGAAACAGAAACAGAAACAAAAGAAACAAACTGTTAAAATGGCAACGATAGAAAAGTGATTTTATTTTTATGAAAAATAATAAAATTTTCCGTGTCTCTTTTATTTGCGAGTTTCTTTTTCTCTGCAATCCTGTATTTATTCGTTGATGAAATATGTATGTACGTGCATGTATTCATTCTAACACTTACAGGGTTTACGAATTCATTAAAGTTCATTGATTATGAATAAAAAGAAAAGGGGCAGCATATATGGTTTGAATTGTTTTAATTGATAATTGTTTCCCTTTGCAAAAGGCCACTGAAGCATACTCCATCACATCGGTATGCATGGACTCCTCTGAGAGGGAGACAATGTTACGACAATTATACACAATTAGGGTTCCATAAGGCTAGGGATGATTGTAATTCTTTTTTGTTTGCATAATTTACCATCTATGCTCTGGCTTGGGGTTCTAAACGTCACTTACTTTTCTACTAACTAAGCAGCTGAACTAACCCAACGAACCATACGTACAAGTCAACGGCAATTGAATAAGAATGAGCACTGAAATGCTACACACAATTGCATAACTGAAGCCATAGTCTAGGCAGGTTGTGTGTTGGCTTATTAGACGTGTGGTCATGGTCCAGATATTTCCAATAAAACGAAACTAAATAATATTTCTTTGGCGACTTACTCTCAGCAGATTTCATCCCACAACTCTGCCAATCGGAATCGGCTCTAAGCTCTTTATTTAGATTGCAATGCAACTTATCAGGCACTGATTCTCCTGATAACTGAAAAAAATGTCAAATCGAACTATAATTTCTGAAAAGTTCATAGAAATTTTGAAGAAAATCTAAGAAAATTTGAAAATATTTCTCACGCATATTCCTCGGAGTTCTCGCAGCTTAATAGGTAGTCTGATGGCTTATAGGACGTGAAGCTACGATTCAAACTCTAGGTCCTCTCAGCAGATTTCTGCAAAAACTATGAGAATAAATAAAAAATTACCATGATAAAGTTACTCAAAAATCCGTCGTTCAGAGTCGACTTTAAACTGTAGGTCCCACCACTCGTGTATAAAATTTAACACACACAACATAACTGGTATGAGTAGCTGGATCTTAATCTTCTCAGAGAAGAATTATAATGACCAATGTATATGTATGTGTATGTATGTATGTCTGTATGCGGTAAATAAATACCAAAATCACGCCTAGCCACTTCAGCAAATTTTCAGAGAAAAATTTCATAGCAAACGCCATAACAGTTTTGAAAGCAAGGCAATGGCTTGTTGGGTAATGGGATTTTGCCGGACAATCTTTTTGATTTACTCGTGTAGCCAGGCAACTATAAGATTCCTAACGAACGTAGCTTCAACATCCGTCTTTGCCCGTGAATGTCGAGTATTTCTTAAGAAAATTCGGTTACCTTTCAATGTAGCTCCTATATGGGTTTCGAAACAGAGGGATATCGTTGGAAATTGCATTGTTGAGGAGCTGGCAAGAGGTATGGTATGGAGAACGCAGTCTCCAACATGCTACAGGACAAAATGCCTCAGTTACACAGTCATTCATTGTACAGGAAAGCTCAATGTGGTTGACAGCTGGAACGCGTTCTGCTGAAGGACGTTCTGCTGAACGTCCATACGCAAGAGAACCTTATGACTTCTGGCCTTAAATCACATGACCATTCATCGCGCAATGACGACTGTTATATTCAAATGAGCGGTTAGTAGGCATGTCGATAGATTCATCATTCCGGCAAATGACTTCTGCAGGAATTGTGGGTCTAAAAAGCATGAAGAGGCTGCTTTTCACTTATTATGTGTCAGTACCCTGCTCTGATGTCATAAAGAAACCAAGGACTGCGATCATTTAAAATCTGTTTTCATTTGGAAACCCTACAAATTTGCCTCAGCACGTGTACTACAGTATGTATGTAAGTAAGTTTATGTCTTGTATCTTCAAGCGATTGTAGAATTAAATGTTGTGATGATAAATCTTCATTTTTCAGCTTCATTCGTACATCCTACACACACATACATGTTCTCAAACTGTTATTGTAAATAAAAGAAAATCCTTACAACACCAAAAACCATACTCATGATTGGCGTTATCGTTGTTGTTGCTTCTTAAGCTTAATAGTACTTTACGTTTAATTGTCATTTATCCTCACTTAAATACCTTCATTCTCTGCTGTTTCACTGATATCTTCCAAATTTATTTCACGTGCTACACTGCCCGACAATCTGCGTGGTTGTTCTTGTTGTAATTTAAACGTTGGCAATATATCGGCCAATTGTTTGGTGACAGCATCCAAAGTCGATTGTATTGTACTTGGCAAGTTGGACAAAGCAGCCAATTGTTTTTGTACATCAGCCAGCTGGCGCTCTAAGGCAAGTTCCTCCTCGGTTTTTTCAATGACTGGTTCAGGCTGAACTTCTTCAGATTTTTCTACTTCAGGTTTGCCTTCTTCATCTACTTTAGTTTCATCGGCGTTATTTTGATTCTTATCTTCAATTTCCTTAATCTCTGTGGTAGATTCCTTTTCCTTGTCAGTTTTTTCAGCTTCCTGTTCTTCTTGTTCAGCTTGCTTTGGTTCACTGGTCTTGGTTTCCTCCAAGTTAGGCACTTCGCTATCCACAGGAGTAGGAGCTTCTGGCTCCGGCTCTGGTTCAGGCTCGGGTTCTGATTGAACTACAGGCGGTGGTGTGGGCTCCTTAGGTGGTTTAACTTCTTCAACGGGCTTAATCTGGTAGTAAAGATTCATATTAAAAGTGTTTTTTAAAGCTTAAAACAATGTTAGTTACAGGTGGAGCTGGCGACACCGATCTCGATAAGGCCGATCCCTTGATTATCTTCACCTTGTAGGCATTGGCAGCACGCCTTTCTGCCTCAATTTGTTGTTTACTTTTGGGTATGGGACGATCAGGTTTTTGCAAAAATGTTGTCCATTTGCGATTCTCTTTTTCCTTCTCGGCCTTGGTCTTGGTGGCATCTTCGTTCAGGGTGCGCAAAACATCACTACTCATGCATACACCAGGTTTTGGGAAAATTCTGTAGAAATTAACTCTGATACAATTTTAAAACAACAACAATTCATGCAATGGAACTACTCAACGAGCAATTTAATGGAATACAAACCCCAAAGTGTTGTGCTCCTTAAGAACTTCCGATTCCCCAGATAAGACTGCAGCAATTTCTTCCTCTACCAGCTTACGTTCTGTCTCTTCGGAAAGCACCGAACAAGGTCGCTCCTCTAAATCGGATATGTAATCTTCTCCTTGTACAGTTCTTGTTCTTTCTCCTCTCAGCTGGCGGCGGCTGTTCAACAGCTGAACTGGTGGTGTAGGCACAGCACCGGCTTCCAAAAATGATTTCGGAGATTTAACACGTTCGGTCATGGGAAAAGCCTTAGGAGTGGTAAACTCTTCTTCGTTCTCTCTGTAGAGGACATTTTGTTATTTGGATTACAAAAAAATTCAATAATTTTCAAGGACATACCGTTGTACACCGAAGTAGAATACATTACCACAACCTCGTATAACTTTATTAGTTTCATCATGAGTTAATGGTGTGGCCGCGGTATCGTTAATGCGCACAATTATATCTCCCACCATTAAACCGGCCTGTTCAGCAATACTGCCTTCGGTGACCTTAAAGAACGTTAAAGAATTAATAAAGAAATCTTTGAATTGTATTTGAAAGAAAGTGCGGGAAAGTGTTTTTTGTTTATTGAATAAACTTAAAAGGAAAACGAAAATAAAAATAGAAACGCAAATTAAATTAACGTTAAAATATTGTATTTGCATAAGTTTACTTAAATACGACAAAGGAAGGTAAATAATCGCACATGCAACTCAAACTCAAGTAATACGGATTGGATCCTTAAATTAAAAAAATTTTTTTTTCTGTAATCTTGCACAGAAAAAAAAAACCTGATTTTCAACTGAAACGAAACTAACCAACTAGCTAACCCATACTAAATGAACAGGGACCCGATTATTGATAACTTTGGGTCTTTCATTATGCACTTCCAATCTTTCAATTTCAATAACCCAAGGTGTGTGAGAGATCATTGATATTTTTTTATTCGTTTGAAAGACCTATTGATGCCATTATGTGTGGAATATAAGATTGTTTAAATTCCCGCCACAGCTTCTCAGGAAGAAGCTCATTCGAAATATCCAATTTTCTATGCTTCCAGCACACAAATCATGCAGAAATTGGCCGTTTGCAAGGGTTATGTTGGTTTTAAGGGCTGCTTTGGTATGTCGCTTCTGCGACTTAAGAAAATTCCACAAGATAGAGTCTAACGAAGTCAAATCATACGATTTGGGTGGTCAATCTACAATTTGTGTTCACTATTACGACCGCTGTAGTTTATAACTCATTCTCACACATCTTCGACTTATGAAAATCCCACAAGAAGGATATTTACCAGGACTAATCGAACGATCTCTGTGGTATATTCAAATCATCTCCTCGTGAAATGACCATACCGTCAAAGGGCTTGTGCGAAATATCAAAAATCGCACGATCTCGGTGGATAATTTACATCACCTCCACATAAGACGACCATGCCTTCAAATCGCTTACGCAAAAGATCCATAGTGGCATAAACTATGCGGCATAGTGTCCAGAGTGTCCAGATCATTCAATTTAAGTCAAAAGGAGTTGATAATCATCGTCCTATAGTGCTCGCCGTTGACATTGATGGTTGGCTGTTCGGTGTTCTCGAAGAAATATGAACGAATAACGCCGCCAGCTTAAAACCAATGCCATACAGTGACTTTGTTGACATGCATTGGAGACTCTTTGATCTCAATCTTAAACATTTTGTTTGTTCACGTGCCAATTAATTCAGCAATCTATCTCATTACAGCAGATGAAAATTTGCCTGAACGGAATAACCATTTTGATGAAAAAATTTTTCTATTTGAGCGTATTGTTAAATGCTATATCTGCCCGTAGGTGACTTGGCAAAACAGACTGAATAAAAAATGATTAATTTGACAGAAGCTACATCTGTCCTCGTGACCATTATCAAATATTAAAATTCGAAATTGCCTGTTGGAATGACCGATTGAAGAATCTCTCTTTCATCCTTTATCCAGAACTTGACATAAGATATTCAATTTGACATAAGATTGTCGATGATTGTGGCTACTTATATAGCCAGAGGCGATTTTCTTTTAAATCCACAACGGATTATACAGATTTATACAAGGTACAATGGTGATGTGCTGACCTCTATTACACGACAACACTTACGACAAGTTCCAATTGAACTAGAAGTGTTCCGTACAATGCAAAGTATACCACAGGCATACCATAAGCAACATCATTGCTAGAACCGCTCGTCTTTATTTCACATTCTACTCAGCTAACGAAACGTCAGGGCTTTTTTCAACTCACAATCGACAAGTCTCCATTGAACAAAAGGCAGGGTAACGTATGCTTGATTGTCTTTAAAATTCAATACCCAACATCAGAGCTACAACCATTTGTTTTCGTTTGAACACTACTAAGTGATGTGAATTTTTCAACTCAACCGAAATAGTGTTCACAGTGTTTAGGTGTGTCATAAAGGTCGCCGTAGTCTAGTAGGTAGTGTGTTGGCTTTTTAGAGGAAAGGCCAGGGTTCGTATCCCCGGTTGGACATCAAAAACTAGAAAAAAATATTTCTTCAGCAGCTTCCTCCCAGCAGATTTCTGTCAAAAACTCTGGCAATAAATAAAATTGCCATGAAAAGTTTCTCAAAATCTGTCGTTCGGAGTCGACTTTAAACTGTTTGGTCCCACAGCATAAGTGGTTTGGAAAGGTAGGCCGTAATCCTGACTCAAGTGTTGTAATGGCCAATTATGTATGTATGTATGTATATGTTGAGGCGCAGAGTTTCACTCTGTGAGGAGTCCATCACTGTTTCAAGGTACTTTAGTTTGTATATCATGTGCGATAGGAGGCAGATATCATGTGTAAACTTTAAGCTCATAAGTTATTGACTGTAGTTCCAGTTGATGCCTCTATTTACTATTGTTGCCGTAGTCTAGTAGGTTGTGTATTCGCTTACCAGACGTGAGGCATCGCTGCAAGCTCCAGATCAGATGTCTCTAACTAATCGTAAGTAGGCAGCAGATTTCTGGCAAAAACTCTGAGAATAAATAATATTGCCATGAAAAAGTTTCTTAAAAATCTGTAGTTCGGAATCGACTTTAAACTGTAGGTCCCGCCATTCATGTATAAAACTAACACTCACAGGCATAAGTGATACGTGAAGCTAGGTTGCAATTTTGACTGAAAGGTTGTAGTGATGAATTCTGAATGTATGTATGTATGTATTTACCGCGGTTAAGTTCAAAAAAATTTTAAATACGAAGGGAGCCCTGAAGGTCTCCAGCAATGGCATTGAAACTATTATGCGCAATATTACTATCGAGAAAACAGCACTTATCATCATGATACAGAGGCTGATTGATGCTAATGATTTTATGTGGCGCCTCTTTACTTGTCAAGACATTTCTTATTGAATTTTTATTTAGTGTGCCTAAAGGTTTGTCAAAGTCGTTAAATATTTAATACAGAACAGCCAACAACAAGTAGATCTGAGTGTAATTTAAACAATTAAACTTTTTTACGAATGAACAATATTTATGCCATGATTAGTGTAGCATAATTATTTAAAAAATAATACTTTTCAAGCAAACTTTCACAAAAAAAAAAAAAAAAAATCTAGAAAATAAAACCAAATGCAGAAAACAAACGAAAATTCAATATTTTAAATTCTATTTTCATTTCCTTATCCACAATAGCAGCAACAACAACCATTTCCATGCTAAATAATCAATTAATAAAAGGAAACCCAGTCTACTATATATTTAGAGAGAGAGAGAGAGAGAGAGAGAGAGAGAGAGAAAACAATGAACCTGCAGACAGACATACAACATTTAAATAATATTTAGTCTGGTGCTGAAATCTGGTGTCTGTCACATTTAACATTTCTACCCAAAGGCATGCAATATGCCCGATACAACAACAAAAAGAAAAAAGAAAAAAAATGCCAATTTCAAATCATTTTAAAACATTAAATCGTAACAACAAAAACAGAAACAATAGCGATCGACCGACAAAAAAATAAAATAAAAACGAAATGAAATGAATGGGGCGGAATATTCTTGTTTTTTTATTTTTATTTTTATTTTCATTTTTATTTTATTCTCGCGGTCTGTTTCCAATTCCATTTATTTACGCTTTTGTTTGTCGGTGTTTGTTTTTTTTGCCCCCACCGCTTGCCTATGCTCTTCATGCAGCACTCAAATCACAAATTCTCTTATAAGAATAGATTTTTTTTACTTCGTTTATTTATATTGTATTTATACAGGGTGGCTCTAAAGTTGCCATCCAAATTTTTATTCATCCTAAATGTATTGGCTTTACTTCATGTTTGATTTATTTTCTATGAAAGAGAAACCCTTGATAATCATACGGCCTCAACTCAAGGCATTTTTTCTAAACTTTTGTTAGGTTTCCGTGTTCCTGTTATAGACATGAGGCTCTAAAAGAACCCCCGAATTCCAGAATGATTAAATCGGGCTATCCAGATGACTAAAACAAAACAAGAGATTACTCAACCATGCAGTAAAGCATGGTAAGCCATTGTAAGCCATTAAGAATGTGTTGGAACTAGATTTTTTTCAGCTTCAAATTCTTGTGTTGAGATAGGAGAAATGTGTTGAGCATTGTTCCATAGGACTTACCTTTCTTACTGTCTTAATTGGTTATTACAACCATTTAGTAGGGTTTAACACCTAGCTTAACACACAACCCATGATGCTAATTTTATCCAGGAGTGGCGGGAGGAGCAAGGTAGTAATTTTGGGTAGCCTTGGGCTGTTGTTACCAATCCAGTTAAGTAAGTGGCGGGACCTACAGTTTAAATTTGATTCTGAACAACAGATTTCTAAAAGCCTGCCGTTCACAGCAGTAGAAATATGTTTCAATTGCAGGAGTGGCGGGAGGAGCAAGGTAGTAATTTTGGGTAGTCTTGGGCTGTTGTTACCAATCTAGTTAAGTAAGTGGCGGGACCTACAGTTTAAATTTGACTCTGAACAACAGATTTGTAAAAGCCCGCCGTTCACAGTAGTAGAAATATGTTCCAATTGCACCTCCAGTAAGTTCAAGAGGTCTTAACCCTCTTCGAGTTGTACATGAGGGTTGTCATTGTCTAAGATTCTTCAATTCATCTTTTTCGCGTATATGTTTGATGATTTTGGTGTTCAAGATGGCTTGAACGTAGTTTATAAGCGCTTTGTGGTCAACGTTTAGCAACTGGCAACATCTTGAAGAATTTCCCCACAAAGCTCTGTAAAGACACACGATTGATCCAATATTGCATGACAAGCCTTACGGCCGATAATTCGGAGTGCTCTGCTAGGACTTCAGACAAATCCACAATATTTTAAGTTAAATGAAGCTGCCCCACATGCCAAATCTTCCAGGGCCATCTTGTTGGGCCATCGATTAGTTTACGCCTAAAACCACATTGCGTCCATATAACGTAGAATTGTGATACAAAAGATTGGAAAGAATTATTCTGAGCTCCTGATGAATGTAGTTTCATTCGCGGCTTTCTTGCGTGTATTCCGTTTCTCCCCACTTTCCAAATTCCAACCGAAGCTGACATATTTACAGGAAATTTTCCAATTGGGTCTTAACTTTTACGCTACCTTGTATAGTATAAATGATTGTTTGCCTATATGTGAGAGTGTGTTTGTGTGAAAATAATGAAAGCGAGAGAAAAAGAGAGAGAGAGAAGGTGTAAGGAGTATGGTTGTAAATGTATTGGTGTTTAAATGACAATTAAATTAGACGCGTGCTAAATTGCTAAGAATACATTTTGCGGAAAGATAAAAATCGAAAACACACACAGAGAGAGAGAGTGAGAGAGAGAGAGAGAAAATAAATTAAAAACAAAAACAAGTTGATTATTTCCATTGTTTTTGTGTGTGCACTAAAATTTACGTGGCAAGAGTCAGTCAATCTAAATTTTCTATCAAACAGGCATATTATAATCATCATTATTATCGCCATTATCATTGAAACAATCAACAAAAACAACAACAACAATATATAGAAACAACAACAAACAGTATTTTAAACTATTGAACTAGAAAATTGCAAAATATTCACAGCGAGTGTTTCATTCGGAACAAGAGCATGGATGCCAAAAATTTTCAATTTTGTTTTTGTATGTGTTTTCGTTACAAAAACAAAAAGGAACACACTTTTCGTTTTTTGTTTTTATTGTACGTTTTTTGTTGGATTTTTTTTTTCTTGGCAATTCTTTATGGTTTTTGTTGTTGTTTTTTTGTTTGTTTTTTTTTTGCTTTTCTTTTTCGTAAGTTTAATGCTGTACAATGAAATGATTTGCGGTGTTTTTTTTTTTTGAGAAATGATGAACGAAACGTTTAAGAAGAAATGAAAAAAACAAGAGAAGTGGAAATTATCGACCGACTGTAGTCAATGAAAAGAAAAAAAAAATAAATAAAAGGAGGAATAATGACCTTTGTAAAGCAGCGTATAAATGCTTTTTCAATTTATAAAATTTTTTTCGTCACTCTAAATCGACTTCTTTTTTCTTCTCATGCAATGTTTACGATTTTTGTCTGTGCTTGAGACTTAATTTTTTTTAGAAATTTTTTTCTTTTTTTTTTTTATTCAGCATAACATTTAATTGTTCAAGACAATTTTTTTCATTAATTTAAATATTGGAATGTCTTATTGTTGTGGAAAAGAGCTTAGAATTTAGTATTCATCGATGTTTTTTTTTTTTTTTTTTTTTTTTTTTTTAATTAATTGGAAGGTTGTACATGTCTACATATATATTAATCAGTCAGTATTTGATTTTTTTTTTTTTTTTTTTTTTTTTTTTGGAAGAGAATTTTTCCAAAAGTTTCTGATCAATTGCCTACATAATGCATGGCACTCAGACAAAGACCTTAAAAACATCGAATCACTATGAATTGTTTTTCTAGTTGGGTCAAGAGAATAGCTTCTTAACCGCGGAAAGCACAGACTCAGAATATTCTTTAACAAACAAAAACATTTTCCAAGACCGGCAATGAAGAACAATATTTCTGCAAACAATAATCTGGCGAAAGTGACGTAAATCTTCATGGATATTAAGCAGACAACTGCAAACACTGTGAGAATTATTAAAATTATTAAAACTATTAAGAGTCAAATGGAATGGAATGTTAAAGCATAAGAAAGATTATTAAAAGAAAAGAAAAAAATGTTCGTTTTGAAACCTCAGTTGAAGCAAATAAAAGAGGATTATCGAAGAGTGTAAGGAAACTGTTCAGGACCGAAAACCACCACACTAAAACTGTTCAACTAATGATTACCGTAGATAAGAATAGGGAAGACACTAGAGATTTTGATGGTATTGAGAAAAAAGAAAATTAAATATTTAAAAAACTACGACTATGATTTTCCTCTGAAACTCGATGATCTAGTAGTAATGAAATCAACAGTTACTATAAGAAAATTTCTTTTGCCCTTGCAAGATAAAATTCAAGACCTCTTCACTTTGATATTTAACTTATTTCTTTAAGTAATAATACGAAAAACGAATCCAAATGAAGTTCCAAATATAGTTGGGTATATAAAGATAGTGAGGCTCGGGTTCAAACCCCTAGGTCAGATATCTCTAACAAAACTGAATATGAAAAATATTTCTTTCGGAGTCGAAGTTTAAACTATAGTCCCAACACTCATGTAGTAAATAATACAACAACATAAGTGATAAGAGAAACTAGGTCGTAATCCTGACTGTAGGGTTGTAATGGCCAGTTATATACGCATGTTCTAGAAATTATATTGCCTTGCTAAATTTCAGGATGCTGTGATAATAATTCCCTCTCCATTACTTAATAAACGTTCAGATGTTTCCTGTAGGAGATGTATTAATGCTGTATAGGTTTTAATTATGTATTCTGGTGATTTTCTCTCTTCATAGTGGAGTCTACATGCTCGAATCCAACACTATTTTAAGAGTTTTCAGTGCTCGGTCAATTGGCAGGTTACTCTCCTCAAGCTACTTTTAGATAGTCTGATGAAAAATTTTTTTCAAAATGAACAACAACAACAACAATTTAAAATAAAATTTGAATATCTTAAATCCGTTCAACCAGCTAATAGTATGCTAATCTTTCCATTTACCGAATGTGCTATTCCAAACTCCTCTTTCACAGATTCACAGAAAAATTCTGGCCTTTATTGCTTACATGACTTAAAAGTCGTCCCCATAAGAGCTGACTGATCGAATGACAGCCTGACTGTCTAATGCCATTGTTATGTCTCACCCTCTGTTCTTCTTCTTCAAGT
>QOCX01000511.1:102845-139746 GCA_005959815.1 Sarcophaga bullata
AGAATCCAATTGAAGTTCCAAATATAGTTGGGGGTAGATTGTTGGTTTATTTGTCTAGTGCCTTTGGTTCAACATCTGGCTCAGACTGTGTTCCCTCAATGAGAGTCTTATTTTTAAGATTCTTAGTTTATAGGCGAGCGGGGCGAGCAGTAAGGCAATGTGAAACCAAAGCTGCTGTATCGATATGATTAACTTTATCATTTATAATGCAGACGTGCATACATAAAGCTGTGCATAACTTGTGTGGTGTCAAACATCAGACCAGAAACTATTTTAATAACACTTTCATCCTGCGAACACAGGCTAAGCGAAATGAAATGGTACTTTATCGTATGCATATGTGTACAGTTATGAATTAGATGCCCTTTTAAAGAGTACTAATGTACATAATAAGATTTATAAGAAGAAGAAAAGGACGACCAAGATGGCTACGATTTGGAGAATTAGAAGTTGCTTTAAAGAATACGAGTGTAGGTACAATAGAGTATGGTCCTCCATGGACCTCCATGAGACCGATTAGAAGATGATGTCTGCGGAGTTTTTTGGAACATTATTTTCATTCATTACATCAGTGTAGGTATAATAAACTATGGTACTCTATGGCCTTTGAGAATAATAAGAAAATGATGTCCACGGAGCATTTTCTTTCGAGAGAAAAATAGTTTCTTCTCAAGCTGCTATATGTGTCCTGTGAGTAGGTTTCTTAGATTGTAGTTTGTAGTTGTATATGCGACAAATTAAGTCATCTAGCCTCAATTGAAATCTGGAATAAATGTAGCTTTGCTGTTTGCATAAATATTTTTTAATGTGCAGATGACTAACCTTCTTGTGTAGGTCAGCTTTAAATCCTTCTACTTTATATGTAATAGAAAATAGTACTTTTTTATGAGAATTATCGATTGGTTTTTATAGTTCAATCTCTATATTTAAGCGCTAATATTATTTTTCTAAGGTACTTTTAGGTATTTAATTGCCAACTTTATTCTACCTAGCTTTAATGGATTAATTTTTTTTTGAGTGTATGAAACCAATTATTATGCTTATTGGTCTTCTGTAATTTATAGCTTCAAATTTCTCTTTATATTTTGAATTATTGTTTCAGCGTAGTTTTATTCAAAAAACGCCAAAAAAAAAGAAAAAAGTGTTGAGTTGTATTTTTGAAGCACTGTGCGAATATAAATTCTGAAGAGAATTCCTATATAAGAAGTTACATGTTGAATTAAAATTACAAAAATTACAAATTTCTCGATTTGACTGTGTAACTTGATACTTGATTTAATACACTAAACATGCCCTTACTATTGAGTACATTGTTAAGCCACAACCCTCGTTGTAAAGCTAAAATGCCTAAATATTTGAAATTGTAAAGAAATTTTTTGGTGTTTGCGTTAAATTTGGCACACAAATATACAAAAAGTTTCAATTTTTCTAAAATCATTTGATTGAATTAGAACTACTGTATAGTATAAAAGACAACTATAAATACAAAAACAATTGTCATTTTCTTTTAGCGCAAAAGGTCGCTATAAACTTCAGCATGTTCCCCTATTGTTTACATCATTCAAAATTGCAGATTTTTGTTACGACGAAATGAAGTCGTTAGTTAGACGTAAGGCTACAGTGCAAACCCTAGGTGAGACATACATAACATATATAATTGGCCATTACAACCCTTCAGTCAGGAATACGGCCTAGCTTCTCACACCACTTATGTTGTGTGTGCTAATTTTATACATGAGTGGCGGGACCTACAGTTTAAAGAGGAAGTCGCCGAAGAAATATTTTTTTTTCATATTTTGTTTTTGATGTCTGACTGGGGATTTCTCACAAAAATCTGTTGTTCGAAGTCGACTTTAAACTGTAGCCACCCGACACTCATGTATAAAATGGACGCACACAACATAAGTGGTGTGATAAACTAGGTCATAATCCTGACTAAAGTGTTGTAATGACCAATTATGTATGTATGTACGAATATCCAAAATTAAAATGTGGTTTATAAATGATAAATGCTTTGTAGTCTTCAAAAGTTCATATTTAATCAAGTATTGCTCTCAAGGTATTTCCCTATCGTTAAGAAAAAATTGCTTAAGTTCTCCTCGCATTACCAAGTGCTTGCCATTCTTGAAAGTTGAATTACCCACTAGTTTACTTGACCTTTGGCGGTATTACCAAGCTGTAAAAAGCTTGGAAAATAGTTTTTCCATTGATCTGGTTAAAGGCCTGTTTAAAGTTCATGAAAAGCAGATACGAAGTTGCCGTTTTCTAGTAGATAGTGTATTGACTAATAAGACAACAGACTCCATGGTATTCTAAACCTTTAGCTGTGAATATGAAAAAAGTTATACGAAGGCTGCCAGAGTAGAAGAGACTGCCGAGACTTTTTCAACAGCTCTGACAAAAAAAAAAAAAAAATATTGTGATGAAAAGTTTCTAAAAAAAAATATCGTGTTACGTATGGACTTTAACTGTTGATTCTGCCACTCAGGCTAAAATAATATGCACAACCTGGTTAATGTGAAAAGCTAGATGGTTAATCCTAACCCAAAATGTTGGTATGATCAAAACTCTCTTGTTATTTCCCACAATTCTACTTTAAAAACAAATTAACTGCACGTCTGTTATCTTCTTTGACAAAAATTTCTTGGCTAATAGCAGCCCTCAGAGTTTTAAAAAAGATTTCAAGGAAAATCTCTGCTTCCGTTAATTAAATACTAAAAGCTTGTGAAATAATACTTCAACAACATTTTTCTTTTTTTTTTTTTTCTTTTGCACACACAAAATAAATTTTTGAAACTTCAACTTGTTTTTTTCTTTTTTTTTTGTTTTTTTTTGTTTGTTTCTTAATGCATTCTTTGTATTTGCATTGTTCCCTTAAGTTTTTTGCTTTCTGTTGCAGTTCATTTCAATTGTTCTTTTTTTTCTTCTGTTTTTTTTTATTCGCGTCACAACAGAGAAATTCGTTTTGCTGCTTGCTAACTGACGAACACCTTGAGCGTTTCAAATAAAAATGTACAATATAAAGTGAAAAAATAAAATAAAGGTGCAAAGAGGAAGAAGAAGAAGAAGCAAAACATGGAAACGTACATATACAGTTTCCGCATTACACCAAAATACCATATTCAAGAATAAATAGCAAAACACTAAAACAGTGCTTGTGATAAAAAAAAAATGAAGCATAAGAAATATTCTTCTTATTATTTTATATTGCATGGTGGTGATGGTGATGATGATGGTGGTGGTGTTGGTGTTGTTGGATGGCATCTTATTCTACATTTATTTTTACACAATCCCACATCCATCCATTTCTCAATTACGTAACAACATTGAAAATGCATTAGATTGCAATTTCATTCATCAATCGTATACATTTCACATTCAATTTTTTTTTTTTCAATATGATTTTTATTTTTATTTTCATTTTCAATTTCCAATAATGTGTACATCACTTCAGAAATATGAAACAGGTAGTAAAAAAAGAACAAGAGAAAAAAAAATTTTTTTTTTTTTTTTTGATGAAATAAGAAATTCGATTTGAACTTCAAAGCATTTAAGTTTTAATTGCTAAAGATTCTAACCTTAACAACCGTTAATGGAAATTCAAAATCCGAACCACCGACCAAACGAAAGCCCCATGGGACATTTTCGAAACGGCACATTTTAATATCAATCACCCATTTTCCCACGATTGATTTCAATTATTTTGCTATGTTTTTCAATTTTTTTTCAATTTTTTTTTTAAATTAATTTTCAAGTTTCACTAGGTTTTTAAACACTCTGTAAAAAAAGAAAGAATTTTTTTAATTATTTTTTAATTTTGTTTTAAATTTTTTGTATTTCTTTGCAATTATTCCGTTATTATCACATTGAAAATTAGTTTCCTTTTTTCTTTTGGATTTTTAATTGAAAAATACCGTAATGACCGCAGTCAGTGGAAAAATCACACAAAAAATCACTTCAAATGTAACCGAGCGAATGATTTGTTTAATTGACAGATTGTTTTCAATGGTGGCCGTTTTTGCATCCCAAAATACTAGAGACTAGAGACTAATGTATCGCATTCAATTAATTGAATTTTTTCTTTTGTTTCTATTCATTTCCCATCTTTTGATTTTAAAGGCCAAAAAGACAATTTTATTGTTCTGTTTTAATCGATAAATTTGGGCATCAATTGTTTCTAGTATTTGGCAGGCATTAAAAATAATTTTAAAAAATTGAAAAAAAAAATTATCGATGTTTTATCGATTTATCATAAAATACAACGATATTTTCAGTAACTTAATTGATTTTTTGTAACAAAATTCAAATAAAACAATAGAACGTACTTATTGCCATTGTTTAGTAGGTAGTTTGTTGGCTTATTAAACGTGAGGCCCGGGTTCAAACCCTAGGTCAGATATCTCCAATAAAACTGAATATGAAAAAATATTTCTTTCCTCTGAGAATAAAAAAAAATTGCAATGAAAAGTTTCCCAAAAAATCTGTCGTCCCAACACTTATGTAGAAAATTAATACACAACATAAGTGATAAGAGAAACTAGGTCGTAATCCTGACTGTAGGGTTGTAATGGCCAGTTATGTATGCAAATTCTATTGCCTTGTTAAATTTCAGCATGCTGTGCGGAATGAGTAATAAGAATTCCATCTCTATTACTTAATGTTTCCTTTAGGAGATGTATTAATGCTGCATAGGTTTTACCTATGTATCCTGGTGATTTTCCCTCCTCAGAGTGGAGTCTACATGCTTGAATTCAACACTATTTTAAGACAAATATTCTTTAAGTTTTCAATGCCCGGTCAATTGCCAGGTTACTCTCCTCAAGCTACTTTTAGATAGTCTGTTGAAAAACACCTTCAAAATAAACAACAACAATCAACAAAAAAATATAAATTATCTTAAATCCGTACAACCAGGGAAAAGTGTCTTAATCTTTCCATTCATCGAATGTGCTATTCCAAACACATCTTTTAGATTCACAGAAAAATTCTGGCCTTTATTGCCTACATGACTTAAAAGTCGTCCTCATAAGAGCTGACTGATCAAATGACAGCCTAACTGTCCAATGCCATTGTTATGTCTCACCCTCTGTACTTCTTCTTCAAGTTGATTTAGGAGAAAAGCTTTGAATTAACTCGCGAGTTTCCCCATGGGTTCTTAGTGTCTTACTATATGATTCTGCATCCCTGTTCCTCTTCCATTATATGCCCTTGCTTGATCTGCATAATGTTCTCTGATTAATTCTTCTTTTAAGGGTTTGTACATCGGCCTATTAGACTGAGGACAAACCCAGCCGAATGTCTCAAATAAAACGAACTTTAAAAGAAATATTTCATCGTCGACTTCTCAGCACTTCGGGCAAAAACGCCTAGAAGTTGCAAATAAAATTGCCATGAAAAAATCTGTCGTTTGCAGTCGACTTTCAAATAAATGTCTTGCTGCTCATGGTGTGAGAAACTAGGTTCTAGTTCTGACTAAAGTGTAATAATGACTACTAGGTAAGTAAATAAGATCCCCTTTTAAAAGAGGGTGTTTACTGATTTTTTCTATTAGGCTTTTTCTATTAGATTTCTATTAGGGAGCAAACTGTTAAACGTTTGATAAGTCAGATCACGACAACGTTGTGTTAACAAAAATTCTTAAAATTTTATTGCAGGTACTGGCTGATACAAGAGAATTATATTTCATTTGCGGCTGGATATACATATGTAAGGGGCCGATCTGATGGAGTGACATATTTCTACAATCGAAATTGTCAGACTATGGTGTTTCTTGTAGTTGCCGTAATCTAGAAAGCAGTGTGTTGGCTTCTTAGACGTGAGGCTTCGGTGCAAACCCCAGGGATTAGACATCTGCAACTAAACGAAATATGAAACAATACTCCTTAGGCGATTTTCTCTCAGCAGATTTCTGGCAAAAACTCGGCCATAAAAAGTTTCTTAGCTTATGTATAAAAACACATCTTTTGGCCGCCTTATATTTATATCGCCCCTAGGTACAGATAACATAATGTTAGCATAGAGCATATTTCAAAGCATTTTGAAATTCTTGTAGCATTTTTTTTTTGCAATTTTCAGATATTGAGTCTTAGATTTTATGAAAAAATTAAAATCGGGTGAATGGTATAATTTTGGTACTGGTTTTGACATGAAACGTTTCTTAAAAATGCGGTGTTTGGGTCAATATTAAACACACAATATGCATGAGTGCTGTAAGAAACTATGTTGTAATCCTTACTAAGGGGTTGTAATGAGTAGTTAAATAAGTACTTTGACTAACAGAACTTGTTATATTGTAATTAAACTGTGCACATAATAATTTAATTTCAATATAGGTACGTATTAAAGGTAGTAATATATATCCGCCTTTTACCAGTAAGACAATCAAATTTGAATTTCAATTATTAATTCAACATAAGTCTACGAAATTATAATTCATTTAACATCAATTCGATTAACTCCTTTAAGTCCTTTATAGCTTAGCAAAACGTTGAATTCAAACTCTCTCATACCCTGTCCGTAATAATTAATTTTAAGGATCATAAATGAAATTTTTATTTTATTTAAACAAATACAACAAAAACATACACACACAGAGAGAGAGAGAGAGAGAGAGAGAGAGAGAGAGAAAACAAGTTAACTTTTAAATATCATGTTATTAAATATATTTTATAATTAAATTACTGTTATTACCCTCTATAATACTAAGAATAATAAATAACAGTTTGCCAAACATAAAATGAACTGAATAGGCATTAAATTTCATATGGAAAAATCTAAATAAATAGTCCTTCTATGGGAGAGATGTGAAACATATACACAAACAATTTCGTTATAATGTGTAAGTACATTATAATCTGTAAACTATGTCTGTGTACTTGTGTCTGTGTGTAAAGGATGTTTAATTTTTTTAATGGACTTTTGCTTATGACAGTATTTTAATTTCCCACCACATAAAGTATAACTCAGACGTACATGCATGCATGCATGAATACATGTACGTTAGACGTATAAAACAAAAACAAAATCTTATTACAGAGTAGGTTTTCCACTTTAAATACTTTTCATTTAAAATATAAACTTTTGTTTTGGACAACTACTGTTACTACTACTACTACTACTACTACTATAATAACAGTAGCAGCAGCAACAAACAAAGAGAAACTTTTTCTTTTACAGTCACTTACACGTTCATATTCACTGGCTGACAAATAACATTAAGCAGGCCAAGTTAAAGCAGTCAAAAGCCGACAAATATCGCACATTACAAGACAAGACAATTGGGAATCTTTTTTCGACTTAAAGATAAATTTATTTAAGCAAATAAATCTTTTTATATATTAAAGACATACATAATTGGCCATTACAACTCTTCAGTCAGGATTACGGTCTAGCTTCTCACACCACTTTTGTTGTGTGTGTTAATTTTATACATGACTGGTGGGACCTCCAGTGTAAAGACGACTCCGAACGACAGATTTTTGACAAACTTTTCATGACAATTTTATTTACTCTCACAGTTTTTGCCAGAAATCTGCTGAGAGGAAGCCGCCGCCGAAGAAATATTTTATATTTTTTTCAATTTCGTTTTTGATGTCGTGTGGGATTCGAACCTTCGCCTTTCGTCTAATAAGGCAATACACGACCCACTAGCCACGGCGACTTCAATTATAAATTGTTTATAAAAGATTTTTTTTTTTATTTTGGTGAATTCCAGTAGCTCAGCAGATTGAAGAGGCTCTTCTCAAAATCCGACGACCACAATATGAGGAGTTCAAGTAGCTGAAAGCAAGGAAAGGAAATGAATTCCTATAAATACTAGCTATAGCCTGAAATAAGCTATTTTGAAATGTTCAAAAAATTACAAAATGGCGTCATTAAAAATTTTTTCCTGTTTTCGATTATTTTTTCAACCTTAGTGGATCAAAAATATTTTAATTTGACTTAAAGCAACTTATATTAGGATCATTGTCTTAAAATTTCAGCAAAATGGGCCAGGCAGGTTTTGCAAAATGGTGGTCACTAGTACAAAAAAAATTATTTCCAGAAAAAGGCATTTAAGTTGTGGGTACCTGGATGCGTTGTTCTACTTCATTTCATATCGTTAAAGGGAAAAGAAAATTTTTAACTTGATTCCTTGGCTCCTTAGTAGCTAAAACCGTAAAAAATCGATTTTTTGAAAGTTAGGAAGTATACAAAACCCTGTACCTAGTAAGTAGTGTGTTGGCTTGTTAGACGTGAGGCCACAGTTCATAACCAGGTCAGTCATGTCCAACAAAATGAAATAAAAAAAAATAATGCACTTCTGTGACAGTCGTGGAGCACAATAAGTTACTACAATACTTGATGGCATGCCTACTACGTGGAGCACAATAAGCTACTGCTGAAATAATACTTGGTGGCATGGCTACTCATTCTAATGACCACATTATTTTAAAAAATTCTCCACTTCGTTCAACCTGGCAGCATTTTCTTCGAGCCTGTGCTTGTAACCTACATGTCATCCCATCAGACATGAATCAGTTGTTAGGATTACATTCATGGCGAGCTTTAGGTTTGTCCCTAACATCACATAGACTGTAAATAGTTGCAAGGATTAAATAAATATCAAGATACCTGTGGTATAGTAGGTAATAAGTTAAGTTATCAGATGTGAGACCACTGTTCAAACCCCATAACGAAATATAAACGAAATATTCCTTCGGCAACTTGCTCTTAGCAGATGTCTAGCAAAAACTCTGCTAGTAAATAAGAAATTTCCATGAAAAAGCTTCTCAAAAATCTGTCATTCAAAGTCGACTTTCAACTGAAAAGTTGTTAAAAAATCTAATGTTCGGCACGGACTTTAAAGTGTAGATCCTGCCACTCATGTATGAAATTAACACACAAAACATAAGTAAAATGAGAAGTTAGGTCGTAATAATTTGTCATTCAAAGTCGACTTTCAACTGAAAAATTGTTAAAAAAATCTGTCATTCGCCATGGACTTCAAAGGGTAGATCCTGCCACTTATGTATAAAATTAACACACAAAACTTAAAGACAAGTGAAGAAGCTAGGTCGTAATCCTAACAAAAAGGATTATAGTGTATATTGTTTGTATACTAACCCCTTAAATTTCTTACAACAAGCTCCAACCTGCTCCAAGGGTGCTATAGGGTACCTAAACTACTACTAATACCTATTGTATTGCGTTGCATTTTCCATTTTCCAATAAAAATTCCTAAATAAACTGTATTTTGTTACTTTTGTTTACACATTTTCTTATGCCCCTTTATTTACACAGGCATATAAATAAAGGGGCACATGTGCATGTATGTGCATGCATGTATCTATGTATGTATGTATTTGTATTAAATGTAGTTTTGTAAATTATTTTACTTGATTTTATAGTCTAACTTTGGGCCATCTATTATACTAAAAAGTATTATTTAACATAGAAATTGTTATTTACTAACATTTAAGAAAACTTTTTGAAATTGTTTTCAAAATAAAAATGAAAAAAAAAAAAAATAAAAAATCCAGGGTACGGAAAGAACTTAAAAAAAAACTCAGATTGAAAAACAAAACTTCAATAGGCAAGTATTTTAATGTTGAATAGTATTTTGAATTGTTAGAAAAGTATTCATAAACATATGAACGTTAAGAAATTAACAATTCAATTGGGTTCTCAAGACTCTTTTTCATTTAAAATCGAAATTTTTCCAATATTTTTTTCTAATTTTATGGCTCTTTAAAATTCTTAAATTTCCTCTTTTTTTTATTTAGAAAACCATTTCACTGTCTTTCATTTTATCCATAAAATTTTTACTTCCCACACAGACACTTTTTATATGGTTGGGGGACGGAGGCGTTTGAGCGTTGAAAACTAAATTAACAATAAACAATAAACGAACTATAGTTAGTCCTACCACCCCCATAAGGTTTAAAAAATATATTATAACAGAGCATAAAACTTAATCACATTCTGACAGTTTTGAGTAGCACTTTTGCTTATTTGTTGGTTAAAATTGTTTGTTCATTATACTGAGGGATGATGGCCATAAAGTAGGGTCGTTAAAATGTTTAAATTGTTGATCGAAGTGAAATAAGTTTTTTTTTGTTTTTTTTTAGCAATTAATGTTTAAATTGACCATAAAAAGGAGATTTGATTTGAAACTTTTGTGGCATTTTGTGGACAAGTCTAAAGACTTAATAATAAGAATACAATAGATTTTGGTTTTTCTATTATTGAATATGAAATGGTTGTTTTGGGCATTTGGAATATTCATTTAAAACTAATTTGTTGGCCAATTTAATAAATTGTTTAAAAATTAAAAATTTTTTTATCTTAAAGAAGTCGCATCATATGTTTGAATGATAAATAATCAAACATGGGCTATAGAAGTATTGCCTTTGGACTTAAATAAGAAGTTTTATATTAAAAAATGATAAGTTTTACAATAATTTAAACTCATAAGTGGAAATAATCTCTCCAAAAAATTTGTTTTTCTTTTTTTTTTTTGTGTAAAGTGCTACTTCGATCAGGGCAATTGCCCATTTTGGTGTATTTTCCAAGTTATGTGTTCTTTGTTCGACGCTTATAGATGGTTGTATACATCCATACATCATACATTAGGACATTTCAGTCAGAATTACGACCTAGCTTCTCACACCACTTAATTTTATACATGAGCGGTAGTACCTACAATTTACAGCCGCTTTCGAACTACAGTTTTTGCAGAAATTTTTTTATTACTTCACTCACAGAGATTTTGCCTGAAATCTGCTGAGAGGCAGTTGCCAAAGAAATATTTTTTCATATTTCGTTCTGTTGGAGATGTCTGAACTGAGGTTTGAAGCGGGGCCTTTTGCAACAAATTAACACACTACCTACTAGACTACGGCGACTTCTGGATTTGCTTTTTAAAGACTATTTCATGTAAACTTTTACCACACAGTATATGAGTTCCGATTCTGATGACTCTGATGCCATAGCATTTACAGCATTTCATTCAATATCTGCTGGGTTACAGGAATGGAATAGTGTACGCGTTGCTGTTGTACATGAGAAACTTCATATTTTTCAATAGAAATAGTCTAGGGATGACATGATTTTGCTGGCTTAGGGACTGCCTTACATTTTTTTATTCATTTTGAACAAAACTTGCCCCTCAATATGTTTAAGGTATATGCCTTATATATGGCGTGTGGCATATGCAACCGTTCTGTTGTAGCCATACTTCACATCTCCGTTTTGAGTATCAAAATTCGGTAATCATTGCATATTATTCCCTTGAGTGTAACATTATGGTTTTCGTTGTTCTTTAAAAAACACGGTCAAATAATGCTCCAGACTCAGGAACTCGACCTTGTATCCTTCAGGGTGCCCTAGCACCTTTTGAGCTGCCTCTTGTTGTTTTTTTTTTTATATCATAAAAAAGCATCGTCACTTAAGAAAATTTTCCTTTAGAGACTTGTATGTCTTGCTATAGGAATGTCGGTAATAAAATTTTGGGTCTGTTTCTGTAAGACGAATGATTTCTTTTAGACGAACGTCTGTTTGTATAGAAAAACACACAATTTTGTTTTGTGCTTTCGATATAAATAAAATTGAGTGTTTCTGCATACAAATAGATGTTCATCTAATACCATTTGTCTTACAGAAACAGGTTATTTGTAATTGATATACGTTGTTTGTTTGTTGGTCATTACAATCATTCACTCATGATTACAACCTAGCTTCTCACACTATTTGTGTTGAGTTTGTCAACTGGCGAGACCTACAGTTTAACGTCAACTCCGAACAACAAATTATTCTGAGAAATTCTTGCAGAGTTTTTGCCAGAAAGCTGCTAAGAGGAGTCGTCGAAGAAATATTCTTTCGTATTTGATTTTTCTGCACTGCACCTGGAACCATGGCCTTACGTTTAATAATCAAACACACCACATACATTTTTTACCAAGATTCGAAGACTTAGTCCCGAAAACCATAGCTGCCCGACGACACTTTAAAGGCAAATGAAAATTTTAAATGATTTTTACGGGCAAATAAATTCAACTTTCTTTGGAAAATGAGGATCCATGGCAGTTCTATTCAAGTTTGGCTGGAGTAAATATAAAAAACTGAACTTTATTCGAAAGATATATGCGTTCTCTCTCAAGAAGAGCGCTGTCGAACTAGATATAAAGAAATGCTGGCGGTTTGTTCGAACAATATTAAGGGTTCCAGCTTAAATGTCATGAAACTTTTCTTATACCAAAAAAATTTACACTCTAAACTCTTTATGGCATTTCTCCTACAATATATTCTCCTTATGCTTATTTTTAGTTTTCCCAAGAATTTTTAATAAAAAAAAAAAGAAAAAAGAACATGATAATGCCTTGTGCTTATGAAATTTTATAGAATTGTTTGCAATTTTAACTACAATTTTATTGTATCAATTGTAACAATTTCTAAAATGATTGTAAATACGGTTTCCAAAACTAAAGTTTAATGGCCAAATATTTGCAATCGGACCCACTTCTAATGTCGTTTGCAATGCGATACCAGTTTTGTCTCTTTAGTTTATATTTTTAAGCAATAATGCTGGACGAATTTTTTCTAATGCAATATGTACTTACAATATATATTTATAAATACAATTTTTTATTTAATTTTTTTGCTGTTATTTTCAAAAAAAAAAAAAAAAAAAAAAAAAATTTGGCCCTTATGTCCTACGTTGGCTACACCCGCACTCCTATAGAGACTCTAATACACATACCCACACTTATCCACAACATAAACAATATTTTACGATTATTTTGTAGTTTTCTTTTTATTGTTGTGTTGCTCTGTGTGTGTGTGTGTGTTTGTGTAAAGAGCCAGAACTGGTGAAAATCCAAAAGAAACCTAAANNNTCTGTATGGAGAGAGCTAAAACAAAAGCACAAGATATCCTTTAGACCAGTAGCAGAAAACCATACAACAACACATATACGTACGTACAATATTGTATATTCGTGATATCTTTTCATTACGTACAAATGATATGTTGGCTATTTCCTGTTTCTCACATTTTTGCCATTTTTTGTTGTTGCTGTTGTTGTTTTGGATTTTTATTATTTTTGTTTTTTATTTTTGTTGTTGAAATTTTATGTTTTTTGTATTGGTATTGGTATGGGGTGTTGAAAATTGTGTCCAAATGTGTGTTTATACTTGTACATAAGTGTAGCTAACGGGGTATTTTAATATAAGCAACAAAAAAAAAAGAAGAAAAAAAGATTCTGCTGTCCTTTTAGCACACACATCCAATAACACATAGTCAAGCAACACATACAACAACAAGACAAATAGAAAAATGTGGTTTTTATATTTTGTATTCCGTTGCTTCTGTGGAACTGGCATTAGGGAGGCATAGTTGAATTTGAGTTAAATTAGGAGAAGTGTTTCAAAAAGTACGGCGTTTCCAAAAAGTCAGAATATTGACTTCAACAGCCACAGCCTTTGAACAACGCTTTCAAAGGTCCCTTTAGCTAACATTTTATATTTGTTGCTAGCAGTAGCACTTGGTAGTTATAGGCTTAGTTGATAAGAGAGCCACACTTGCAAAAGGACTGTACGCAAGATCTGGAATCTATACGCACGTAGTCAGCTGTTCAGATCACCAATAGCCTCTATTCCACTCCAACCAATCCTTATTGCGGCACGGGATTTCCTCTAAAAATCTCTTGATTTACTCGAACAACCATCTAAAATCGAATGTTCTATCCAGACAATTATGTAGAAAAGCAGCATGTAATAATCCAGATTGAGCCAGGTTTTGACGGCATAGACTCGTCTGTCTTAATAGAAGGTCCAGGAGGAGGGGGAACCTGCATAGTGGTTTCTTGATTCTTTTTCAAGTGCTGTATCTTTCTGTGCTGTGAGGACAGTTATTTGGAAAAATCTACTCAACAAAGAGAATGATACAGAGAGGTAGATTGTTCTTCTTTGTCGGGAAATTACAATAAGAGGAGATGTGAGTCATGCATCAGCAGCATATCTAGGAATAACTCTGTTCCACTCCAACCAACCACTTGTTGAGTGGCAACATATTGTCTGAAAATCTCTTGATTTACTCAGATAGCCAGGCTGCGATTAAGCCTCTAACGAATGTTGTTTCAACGCTCGTTCTTGTCCATGAATGTCGCAAGGTTTTCAGGGAAATTTCTCAGCATCTGAAGATAAATCTTATGGAAGCTATGGGGCATAGCAATATCGTTGGAAATTATTAATGAGCAGGTTAGAGTAGGAACGAAGCTTGAAGCAATCTCCAAAATTTTACAGAACTTAGGTATTCCGTTCACCTGAGCTAATTTTGACATTGTTTGCACTTATTATAGGCATGCTTAGTCTCGTTGGCAGCCAAAAGGTTCTTGCAACATTGCTAAACTTTGTTGGACACGTATGACTAAGAGAAAGATCGAAGCATTTTTATGTTTAAATTTCATGACCATGGCTCGTACAATAGGCTCATTGACAGCCACTTATTAGAGGGAAGCTTAGGCACGTTGGCAGTCCGAAAGTACAAGAAATATTGCTAAACTTTGCAGAATACGTATGAAAATGCTTCGCACAATAGCGATTCTTACAGACCAATGCACTTTTAGTAGGCATGCCGAAACGTCTACTACAGGAGCTGTGGGTCAGTCCGGAAGAGGAAAGGACAGTCTTTCACCCTGTGTGTCAGTGCCCTCCTCTTGTCACAAATGGAGGGGTTTTGGACTCTTGGGTTGGTTTTTTCTAGGGAATTTTTGACCTCCTGGTAGATTTATTTGTGGTATCACAATGAACCTAAGTAGACCTCTTCCTTTAAAGATTCCATTGGTTTAGTTACATCCATATACCTGCACATAATTGGTCATGACAATCCTTTAGTCAAGATTCCAACCTATCTTCCCACACCACATGAGTGGCATGACCTACAGTTTAAAGTCGATGCCGAACGACAGATTTTTGAGAAACTTTTTAATGGCAATCTTATTTACTTTCAGAGAAGAAGAAGAAATATTTTTTCATATTTTCATTTTAATGTCTGACCTGGGGTTTGAACCGAGGCCTTGAGTCTAGTAAGCCAACACACTACCTACTAGAACACGATGACTTCTTGGTTTAGTTCTAACTTCTAAAGCCGAAAGGGTTCCTACATTATTTTTTCAATTTTTATTTTTATTCGCATGCATTGTGGCGTCCCTAATATCATATTATTTTAACTTTATAGTGACAATCTTAATGATAATTCATATCTTACTATGCTATCAGCATTTATATAATAATATCCACTTCTTATTATTAGTATATCCATTACGTTTCTTTTTCTTTTTTTTTTTGTGTTTCTTTCCTGTCATTTTCTCTTCCTTCGGGTTTCAGGGTAAATATATTCCAATAGATGGTTTATATCATTTCTATTGTATTTGCTTTCTCTCTCTCTCTCTCACTCTAGACATGTGCGTGCATGGTTACAAAGAAAAAAATTGAATTTTGTTTCTAAAAGGAAGCCTGTAATGATATGTTACATATGGTGTCTGGTACAAAATAATTGCAATGAATAGTTTCTCACTAAATTTCTATTTTTATTAAATTATTTAAGAATGGCCGTTATTGCATAAAAGTCGTTTTAAAAATGGCATCTCTAAAGTTGAAACCCATTTTAGGAAGCAGCTTATTGTGTGCCATTTACATGTAATCTATACAAAAGGGTTTATTGCAAATGAAATATTTTTTGGGGCATTAGGAGGACGTTAGAAATTTTGTATGTTTTAAAGAAAATATTTTAAAATAGAAATTTAAAAATGAGTTTTATATTCAATAGGTCCACGGATACAGCTTTTAGGTGGACAATTTCAAGAACAAAAAAATTTTTTAAAATATACGAGATGAGTTGTAAGACTTCAGAGAGTTTTTAAGTTACGAAAACATGGCTTAGAAATATGCAACAGGTTTACCGGTATGAAATGAGCGTTTTTATGCGAAAATATGACACTAGTTTTTAATGTCAATGTAAAACGCATTTCATTCAAAGTATTTCCCCTTGCTGGCTACAGCTTTTTTCCATCTTGCAAGCAATTTGTGGATTTCAAGGCGATAAAACTGTTCATCGTTTGAAACAAAGCAATTGATCACATAATTTGCGATTTCCTCATAGGAATCTAAGTGCTGTTCAGCTAATGTGTGTGTCCCATCGATAAAAACAAATAGTACTCGGAAGTAGCCAAGTCTGGCATATACGCCAGATGGGGCACCAGTTCGCAGTCTAATGCAATCTGAAGATAAGCCAATAGTAATGACGGGAATAGCAAGCAGCCATTGATCAGCCATTAATCTGATGATAAGAGAATAGTAGTAACAGGAAGAGCAAGTAGCCATTGATCAACCATTAATCTAAAGATAAGCCAATAGTAATGACGGGAATAGCAAGCAGCCATTGAGCAGCCATTAGTCCAAAGAAAAACCAATAGAAGTAAAGAGAATACCAAGCCGCCATTGAGCAGCCAATAATCTAAAGATAAGCCAATACTATTAATAAGAATAGCATGCAGCCATTGAGCAGTTATTTATCTGAACATAAGCCAACAGTGGTAACAGGAATAGCAAGCAATCATCGAGCAGATATTAATCTGAAGATAAGCCAATAGTAGTAACAAGAATAGCAAGCAGCCATCGAGCAGCCAATAATCTGAAGCTACTTATGCCTTGTCTTGTGCATTAATAGGGTAATCCTGTGGCTTATTCTAGTAGCTTTTCAATAAATGCTTGGCTCAAATTGATCGTTTGTTGTTTGTAACGATCTGTATTAATAGTTTCTCCAGGTTTTAGGAGCTCGTGGTGCACCCCACCACACACAGCATAATCTTCTTTTCGAAACCATACGACTTTGAAGCCGAAGTTGAAGGTTTTTTTGGATTATACCAAGAATTTTTCTGTCTTGGATTCTGAAAATACAACCATGTTTTAAACTCCAGTAGCCATTCGATGCAAAACTGATTTCCAATTGCTTTTTTAAAGCAAAACTTCTCAAAAGGTTTTTCAGATTTGCTATCTGCCTATCATTCAAATCATGTGACATTTATTTTCCAGGCTTTTAGCTTTGAACGGTCAAAAATTGATTATTTTGCAACATTTAAAGTATCGTTTTCATTCAATATAGCTTGATATTTGGCGTATTCAAACTTTTTTGATGGATCTTACACGCTCTTCACAACAAAATCGATATCTTTAAACTATTGAAACCGCTTTCTACAAGTTGCTTATGATAGAGCATGATCAGCATATGCCTCGGCAAATATTCGATGCGAGAACTGAAAGCTTTTCTCAAACCAATATTTTCTGTTACAAAATACATCAAACTTAACATGATGAAAAATAAAATGTTGTTTGCTTGTTCACTGAATTGAAGTATACTGAATATATTTCAATTCATCATAGCCGAGTAGGTAGAGTGGTGACATATTAGACATGTATGTGGCCACGTTTCAAACCTCAGGTCACATATTTCGATCAAATCGAAATCAAATATGTTTCTGCAGCTAGCTCCTCTCAACAGATTACTGGTAAAAACTCTTAGAGTAAGTAAGATGAAAAGTGTCTTAAAAAATCTGTCATTTGGAGTCCACTTAAAACAGTAGTTCCCACCACTCATGTATAAACCTAACACACATAACATGTAAAAAGCTAGGTCGTACTTCTAACTGAAGGGTTGTAATGACCTATTAAGTAAGTATGTATGTATGTATGTATGTTTGTTGAAAGGCAAAGCCAAAAAAATTGAGGCTTGTTTACGATAAATATTCCCTATGGAGTTATTCGAATCTTGACTTTCACTTCATACGGGTACACCTGATTTTCAAACTATATGTAAATAAATATATACGTTTGAATCAGAGATCAGCAATGAATCACTTCTTCGCTACTCATAAGTACTCATGAAATTTTGGGTACGATTGACTCCAACAGTATTGAAATTTAGCTACTCTAATTCATTCGTACTCACTATAACTTTGATTTATAAGCACAGGTTGCAATGAGTAACGAATGATTCGAAGCATTCATCAAAATTTACAGTCAAAAGAAAAAAGACACACAAGCAAAAAAGACAAAGCAGCAAACAGAGCAAACACCCAACCATCTAGTAAGTATTGTAGTGTTCGTACTCGAATCATACTTATTTTGTGATTCCTAGATATGTTGAGTCATGAACAATAGAAATCAAAAACATCATCCGTAGTGTTAAGTATGAGTATGATGAGTACTTCAAACTTTTAATATGAGTAGCATGAGTATGATATTAAAATCAGTATGAATGCAAAGAAGTATTAGAAATTATGAGTATGATTCGAATTTACTCATCTTTTTGAATACTCATTGCTGATCAACACAAGAAAAAAATTAAGGGTTCGTTCACGATAAATATTCCCTGTGGAGTTATTCGAATTTTGACGCTCACTTCATACCGGTACACCTGGTTGTCAAACTACATATAAATATATATATATGCGTTTGAATACCCTAAAGACACTGAAATTAAAATTTTGTTTCCATATTTAATTTAATTAAATGAACATTGAAATTTTTTCTAAAAAANNATGAAAACAAAAACGAAAAGTCGTAATAAAAAATAATAAAACGAACCTAGTGAAATATTTAATTAATTTGTTATTCTGTGTTAATAATATTAAACTGATAATTGCGTGTTAAAGCATTTCGAATAGTTTAATTAGCATACACTGTCTATACCATGCCATACATATTTACTAGGCCAAACGGCCTCTTAGAAACAGCCTGTAAAATTCATTGTTATCTTGAATAATTTAAATTGAAATACGTTTTTGAAAAGCATATTAAATTTTTATACACAGAAATCCTTAAAATGGTATTATTTTAAAACAACAACAATAACAGCAACATCTACTATGCTATTTAATGTTTAAAGTATGCATTATAATAGGGTGTTTATGCTTATAATGTTCTAAACCCCTCTCCTTCCTGCATTCATTGCTTGCTTGTTGCATTATTATTAGGAGAAAATAAAAAAAGAAAAACAGAAATCCATCATAAATAGTTGTTGTGGCAAAACATCAGTTGCCCCAACAATGGAAAATGTTTTTAACAAGCAACTTAAATAGTTTCTAACAACAATTTTTACTTTCGATAATAATAACATAAACATTGTTTATGTAAGAGCTTATAAAACACAGGAAAAATATTAAAAAAAAGAACCCCCCGATTCTGGTAAGAGTTAAGTCTTCAACGCTATACATACACATACACAGAACACATACAGTAGAATAGCAATTATACCAATTTCTTAAGTTTTTAAGTAGTAGTAAGGAAATTAACTCCTTGTTTTAGCTTAAGTAGTGAACATTAAAATTTAATGTGTATGTATGTATGCACGGATGTATGTATGTGTGTAACAAGCTTATTTTCTAATCCCATTTCTAGGTTATGTTATGTACAATAATTACTTTTCTGATCTAATTTTCGTTTGTGTTGTAAAAATAATTCAAAAATTTACATTTTTTTCGTTGTTGTTGTTGTTGTTGCTTTTGCTACTGTAAAAAATATGCTGTGCATACATAGAAAAAATACGAAAAAATTATGAAATTAACTTAGAATCCATATTAAAAGGAAAATAGAAAAAAAAAGCATAAAAAAATATTTTTTCTAAAAATTTAATACCAAAAGTGTGTTAAGAGGACATAGCATAGCGTACAAGAAAAATTTAATTCAATAGCTGTATACGCCTTAGGTACAGTCTTGGTTAAAAGATCTGCTGCAGCAGTCAATGAAACTTAATTGTTTTATATTTTTTTAAGCTGAAATCGAAACTTAAAGACAAATTCAGCCTATGAACGATTGAACAACCCTTATGGTTGTCAAACCGAAACCTATATATCCGTACCATGTAGTCTAAATTCAGAACCAAAGTTTATTAGTGTTTATGGAACGTTTTCCTTAAATTTTCCAGTCAAATGCATTGAGATTGTTATCTTCGAATCGTTTGAAGTCATTATTCTGCTGAAACACCCACCTCTAAGCAGCTTATTTTGTTTGGCATACGATGACACGATTCGAAGACTTTCAACATGGTCTTCCAACAATCATCTTGTTGACAGTACATCTGTTAATCTACATACATACATACATAATTGGTAATTACAACCCTTTAGTCAGGATTACGACCTAGCTTTTCCCGCCACTTATGCTGTTGTCATTTATTCAGCAGGCTCTTTTTGCGAAATCACCATGGACAACCACAGACAACGACATGTGTTCGCTGAATGGTCCCATGGAGTGGTTGGAAACCAGGCTCTAATTTTCATCGAAAAATCAAAGAAAAATTCAATCATATTCCTTTTTCAATTTTCATCAGCGATATGCAGGGCAATGTCTCGATGAATGGGTACGTGGATGAACAAAATTTTCAAATTTACGACGATGCCAATCCACATGAGTTTTAAGAGCTCTCTGTGCACACCAAAAAAATCACTGTTTGGTGTGGATTTTAGGGACGGCGCTGTACTCCATCCAAGTCTCATTGAGAGCGACTTTGGTCATCAATGTCAATAACGACTATCATTATAGGTCGATAATTATACACTTAGTTGGGCCTCAATCTGAACACATCTAAACATCAACGACGTATGGTCGATGTTATGTGCTACACAGCTCATGCTACATGAGAGTTTCTGCACGATCGATTTGATTACTTAGTCATCCATGAGAAATTGTACAATTTGACTCCGATAGACTTTCTCTGATGGATGTTTTCTTAAGTTGCACGTACGTACGTAATTGGCATTTTAGTCTGGATTACAACCTAGTTTCTCACACCATTTATGTTGTGTGCGTTAAACTTTACAGTTTAAAGTCGACTTCGAAAGACAGATTTCTTTTGAGAAACTTTTTATGGCAATTTAATTACTCTCAGAGTTTTTGCCAGAAAAATATGCTGAAAGGAAGTCGCCCAAGAATTTTTTCATAATTTCGTTTGGATGCCTGACCAGGGGATTTGAACTGAGGCCTCATGCCTAATAAGCCAACACACTACCTATTAGATCACGGCAACTTCTTAAGGCTTCCTTTGTCGTGGCCGTAATCAAATAAACCACAGCAGTTTTAGGACCTGTAATTTATGTTGTCGGTTGAATTCAGTCTGAGTGTTGCATCAATTGGCTTCAATTGGACTTTCAAAAAGAAAAGAGACTTTGGAGATCTTGAACGCACACTTTATTTTATTTAAATTTAAAGATAGGAAATGCTCGCCCCTTAATACAGGGAAAGTGATTGATGTAACACAAAACAATTCAACACAGTGGTAGTGCAGTCTGGACAACTTTAATGATGTACTTCACGTAATTCTAGAAGTTGCTTTTATTGTTTATAAATACTCCCAATATGCCTCTGATAATCTTTGAAATAATTTAAGGATCTGTGAACTTGCAAACATATTAAATGAGAGTTGAGAGTATGGATTATTGCCTTTGACCTTAAAGGATCTCCTTCGCATCCTAACCTATTGTAGAGCAATCACTGCAAAAAAGAAAAGAAGAAAACACTTTCTCGTTCTATGTTCTTTGAAATACACTTCGTTTAGATATAAACAGTGCAACTTATTTAATCAACGCCACTGTATGCTACTATAAAGTCAACCCTTTTTTCTCTAATCAATTTTCATATCTCCATACACTCTTAATAAAATTACAAGTACATTCAAACATGTTTTCTTTACGTACACAAGTCGTTTATTTTAGTAAAAACAAGACTGCCATCACGTTGTATAAATTTTAAAGTCACGGTTTTTACTTCTTTTTTTTTTTTTTTTTTTTGTTGTTACGTAGAAAAAAAACTGAATGATTATCAAGGAATAGCGTGACAAAATGTTACACGAAGAAATGTAAGAAAAACTAAAAAAAAAAAACGAATTCTAAAGAGCAATAAAAAAACGTGTAGAAAAGGAATGAACATTTTTGGTTTGCGTGTTGATCACTAGTAAAAAGAGAAAAAAATAAAAAAAAAACAAAACTACGAAAGGAATAACTTGAACTAACGACAATATTCATGTCCTCACCAGGTTTGTTAGCATGTTTATGTGTGAACTACCACCACCACACTGTTTAATCCATAATAGTGAAGAGGATGCGTGTTTAATTGTGATATTTTCAATGCGAACATACATATGCGATAGAATATCCAAAAAATATATCTGCCGGTTGTATAAGAAAATATCGTGGGAAATCGTATTATAACGACAAACATAATGTCAAATAGGAAAACATCGTTTCTTAATTATAAAACTTGGGTTTTTTTCTCTTTCTTTTCTTTTATCGGTGCGTTGGTAGTTTTTTTTGGGAAATTTTTTTTTTTTGGTATTTTAATATGCACATACATATGTACATGTCATATACGTACATATTAACGTATATGAATATTTAATATGATATAATGTTAATAATAATTATTTAAATAATTTAATATATTTAACCTCTGTTCTTTATGTTTATAATGTGAACAAAATTTATAAAAATAAACCAGCGTATGACTAACATTTAACTTGTACGTCACATACATATGCCTACGCTGACTATTTTATGTGAACTCTCAATGAATTTTTTTGGTTATTAACAGATAATGTCGAACAATAGCCCCACACAAACATAATTGGTCATTAAAACCTTCAGTCAGGATCACGACCTAGTTTCTCACACCACTTATGTTGTGTGGGATAATGTTTTACATGATTGGCGGGACCTAGTCGACTTCAATGACAGATTTATGAGAAACCATGGCAATTATATTTTACTCGCAGAATTTTTTTTTGCCGGAAACCTGCTGGCAGAAATACGCCAAAAAAATATTTTTTCGTATTTGAACCCTGACCTCACGTCCAATAAGCCAACACACTACCTACTAGACCACGTCTACTTTACATTACAATAGCCAGTTAATGAAAATGATCTAAGTTCTTAATGTACTATGACAATATGTGCAGTTAAAAAGCATGTGCCAAGCTGCTTTAACTACACCTCTTCTGCGGGGATTTTTTCAATAAAAAAAATTGTTTTAAACTTAAAAAATGAATCGGAATTATGGTAATTTTGTTGATGCCAAGTCAGTCAAATTAATTGTCATTTATTCAGTATGTTTTGTCAAATCGGTATTGACATTGCAATGTATTCGCTAAGTGGGCTCTAGGTCAGCTGGCAAATGACTTTGATTTTCATCAAAAAATTATCTTCTGCGATGAGGCCCAATTCTCGATGAATGGGTACGCAAACAAATAAAATTATCGAATTAAGTCGATGTCAAGCCATATGAGATGCAAAAGTGTCCCAAAAAGTCTTTAGAATGTGTAGCTTCTAAGATGGCGGCAGTTTCAGTTCCAAAATCATTGAAAACAATCCAGACCCATTATTGTCAATAGCGAGCACTATAGATCGATGAATACAAACTTCTTTTAGTCTGAATTGAATAATCTGGACACCATCTGTTTAAGGTTTCATCAAGACTGCGCTATGTGCTTGCTACATATCTCATGCCGCATTCAATTTTCTGCGCGAGTATCTTAAAGGCATTGTGATTGAGGAGTTAATGTGAAATGGCCACTGGGATTGTGCGATTTAATTTGGGTAGACTTTTTCTTGCTGGTTGTTCTTAAAAGGGAGGCACACACCTACAAAACCTACAAAGCCACATGGGTCCTTATTGTGATTGTGGAGGTAATACCAAATGTAATCACCGAGTTTGTGCGATTTGATAGGGTTAGGCTTCTTCTTGTAGGATTTTCTTAACACGCAGATGTATGCGTATAAGCTACAAAGCCACAGCGGTGTTCATAGCAAACACAACGCTTCAATGTTAATTTCTTCAATGTAAGTAACAAATATGGTACGTGACATGTGACAATGCCGAAAATACAATTCTACTCAGGATAGACTACCAATTGAACAACGCTTGCAAATCATTGAAATTTATTGGCAAAACTCATGCCGCATGAGAAGTGAATTTCTATTTATCCTCGTGCCTCTTTATGGTGCAGAAGCATGGATACTATTAAGCACTGCTGCAGCAGATTTGAGAGTATACGAGAGAAAAACCTTATGTACGATCTTCAGTCTAATGCGAGTTGGCGATGATTTCCGCATCTGATAAGTAAGAATTGCTGAATTTGGTTTGAAAAGCAGCCACAGGGAGATAGAGAGAGTTCGACAGCTGCTTATGCTTATTGAAAAATGGACTATTTGATGTGACTTTTGGCAAACACAATGAAAATCGGAATGTAAAGATCATTACGAATTTCTTTGAACAAAATGAGAAAAATTTAATCGCTTGAGATCTGTATTTGGTTCCGCTATAAAGCAACAGTTCGTTGACTGCCTAAACCATGCGATTCGAAGTCAATAAAAAAATTTCTATGGCAATACAAGGAAAAATCAATTCTCATATCATGCCCTGGAAGACAACATTATAGCTACCGTTGGTGAGAATATTGGCCAAATGCTGGAAAAACTATGCCAAATTTGCGGCTCACGAATGTACCTTCTATGGTGTAGATGGAGTTCACATGTACATGAAATATTCTTTAAAAATTTTGGATTCTGTTGCTAGAATATAGGTCGTGACCCAGTGAACGTGTATGCATACTAATTGGTCGTTTACTTTGGTGTTTAAGTTCGACATTTTTCCATCAGGTTTTAATAATTACTTGTATTGCAAGTGTAAGCCGCCATAGTCTAGTAGGTAGCATGTTGGCTTAAAAGATATGAGGCCGTGGTTTAAACCCCAGGTCAGACACCTCCTGCAAAATATAGAAAGAAATATAGAAAGAATATTTCTTCGGTGATTCTCTCAGCAGATGTCGGGTAAAAACTCTAAGAGTGAATAAAAAATCTGCCCTGAAACGGTTCTCAAAAAATCTGTCGTTCGAAGTTGACTTAGAAGTGTAGGTCCCGCCATTCATGTATTAAATTAGCACACACTACATAAGGGTTATAGAAAACTAGGCTGTAATCCTTACTGAAGGGTTTTAGTGACCAATTATATACATATGTGTGTAGGTATTGTAAGCATTTTATTTTCATAGCCTCCCAAATCCTTAAGCTATCACAGAAAAGTTTTCTTAATACATTTGTAAGGATTGAGATCCTTAATCCTTATATAAATAAGTGCCACCTTAATTCTCTTAATTCTCTTGTAAATTTCTACTGAAATATTACAAATCACTGATTGGACTACAACATCAAAGTCATGATTTTTTAATAAAGAATTCAAAAGTAAGAAGAAAGAATAAAAAGGAGGAGAAAAGTAATTGAATTTCTTGAAATATGATTGATTGCTTCATAAATACAGCATATTACTTATCGTACAAAGAAAATGTATAAACAAGTAGGCCTTATAACAACAAGTTGTTTGAAAAAGAAAGGTAAAGATTTGAAATTTATTTCATTTGAGATTTTTGTTAATTGTTTGCTCCATAGTAAGTATTATACGTTGAAATACGTAGAAATACGTTGAAATATTACGAAAATGTCTGTTAATGAAATGTTTTTTTTTGTTTTTTGTTTTTTTAAATTTATTTAAATGAATATTTCATTTAATAATTCTTAACACTCAAGTGGGTATTGAGGGCCATTTATAAACATTATTATACGTCTTTTTGTTGTAGTAAAATAAATCGTTTTTTGCTTTTCATATACTACGCAGCTTAAATTGAGCAGTCGAAATTAAATGTTTGAACAAAAACGACGTAAATTATGACTCTTTTTTAAAAAAGCCAACCATAAACGTTCAGTTTTTTTATTTTTATTTTCCCCGTAATTGCATGTGTGAACATAAAAGCAAAACAGAAGTGAAAATTTCAAACAAAAAAAAAAAAAAAATTTTTTTGAAATTCTAAATGGATGTTGTTGCTTGACGCTGTGTTGAATGAAACCAATTTTTTTTTTTAAATACTTTATTTCGTATGACTTTTTGTTTGCTTTGTATATATTTCACACATTGAGTATACACGCACAAAACAATAAATCCGCATAACGCAAGGCCATAGTGTATTAATGGATTTTGGGCTTTAAAATACAAAGAAAAACCTAAAAAGAGGCTAAAAAATTTTCAAACATAAACGTGCACATACTATATGGTAAATATGCTGCCAGCTATGCTTTTAAATCTTTTGTGTATTCATTGATAAAAAAAAAAAATGTAAATACGTGGAACATATTCAGTTTAAGCCTTCATTACATTATGCCGTTAATAATGAATGTAATACACCTTAAAGCGCATCTCAAAGTCGCCTTAGTCTCGCAGGTATAATGTTAACTTATTATTAGACTAGTGCCCATAGTTAAACTCCCAGCTCAGACATCTCGAACAGAAACAAAATATAAAAAAAATATTTCTCTCGGTGACTTTCCATCAGCAACCTTCTAACAAAAAACTTTGAAAATAAAATTCCATCAGACACACAACAATGCTATTCCTGGCTATGTCACTATCTGCCAAGCTTCACCTTGTTTCGTCCATAATATTTTCTCCACATAATTATCATACATTATGCATGGCTTGCAATCTTTCGTTGGGAGAAATATTTACCACGCTATGGTAGTAAATTACAAATAGAAATTCAATCTGCTAAGCCTATCAGTGTGCACTCATCGAACTTCTTTTATCATCGAACCTGCTTGAAACTATTAATCGCTGTTTGTTTATGAAAGTTGTGTACTTTAGCAATGATCACATTATCGTGTCTTTTTCAATATTCTCCATCGTTCCCTTATTTCTCTTTTCCGATGCATGACTCAGATCTCCTCTTATTGTAATTTCTCGACAAAAGTTTAGATTGCCACAAACTCACTCTCTTTCACAAGAGCTTAAACATCTCCTTGTCTTCTCCACTCTACAGAAGAACTCTGGCTCCATAAACAGATCTCCGCCTATTCTAATTTCTCAACAATAGTTTTGGCTGCCTTAAACAAACTATCTTTGACAAGATTTTAAACATCATAAACAGCATGGAAGCTCTTCTCCTTGCAGGGGCGTCTGTTTGCTCTTTTCCTAGAATTTCAAATTAACCTCGGGTCCAGCAGAGAGTAATTATAAATAAGTAATAAGCACCGCCTATATATTTGTTTTATATTTCGCTTTGTTGGAGATGGGTCTGGGGTTTGAACCGTGGCCTTACGTCTAATAAGCCAACACACTACCCAATAGACCACGGCGGGCACGTTACTAAGGCCAAGCTGCTAAAGGCCATAGTAATGCCATGTTACTAGCGCCTCTATTTCTAGCGTCCACATTGCTAAAGGCCATATCGCTATTGGCCATATTGCTAGAGCCCATATTGCTAGTGGCTTTATTGCTATTGGCCATGCAGCTAGCGGCCACGTTGCTAAGGCCATGTTGCAAAGTTACTAGCGCCATATTGCTAGATATCATACTGCTTGTGATCATGTTGCTATTGGCTCTGTTGCTATTGGCTATGTTGCTATTGGCCATATAATTAGCGGCCATATTTCGAACGGAATATCGCTAGAGGCCATATTGCTAGCCGCTCTGTTGCTACCAACTATGTTGCCATTGGCCAAAACGTTAGCAGCTATATTTCTGGCGGCCATATCACTAGCGGCCATAATGCTAGCAGCTATGTTGCTATTGGTCACATAGCTAGCGGTTATATTACTAGTGACCACGTTGCTAGCGGTTATGTTGCTATTAGCCATGTAGTTCAAGCCAAATTTCTAGCGGCCATATCGCTAGAATCCATGTTGCTATCGGCTGTGTTACTATTGGCCACGTAGCTAGCAGCCACGTTGCAAACACCTTATTGCTAACGCCACGTTCCTAGTGGCCATGTCGCAACTGACTACGTTGCTATTGGCCATGTGGATAGCGGCCATATTTCTAACGGCCATATAGCTAGTAGCTAATTTGCTATAGGCTATGTTGAGGAGGCCATGTTGCAAGAAGTCATATTGCTAGAGGTCATATTCTTATCGCTACATTGCTGAGACCTTATTGCTAGCAGCCATAACGCCAGAGATCATACTGCTAGAGTCCATGTTGCTAGCGGTTATGTTTTAGAGGCTACGTCGGCGCAGCCTATTTGCCCGATTCTGTTTTGATTTGAGTCAAAGTAGTCTAGTAGGTAGTGTGTTGGCTTATTAGACGAAAGGCCAGGGTTCGAATCCCCGATCAGGCATCAAAAACGAAATATGAAAAAAATATTTCTTCGGCGACTTCCTCTCAGCAGATTTCTGGCAAAAACTCTGAGAGTAAATAAAATTGCCATGAAAAGTTTCTCAAAAAAATCTGTCGTTCGGAGTCGACTTTAAACTGTAGGTCCCGCCATTCATGTATAAAATTAGCACACACAACATAAGTGGTGTGAGAAGATAGGCCGTAATCCTGATTGAAGGGTTGTAATGGCCAATTATGTATGTATGTATGAATGTTTTGATTCGATTGCCTCAAACACACTTAGCTTAAAAATGGTATTTGCCTTGCCTTGAGCATAACTTTTCAAACATCCAACCATACTCCATCAACGGCGTGGAAGTTGGCCTAACTTTCCTTAGCTTGTTTGCCTCCTCATTGCACAGGACTCAAGAGAGTGTATTTTGCCTACTTAGCTGATTTAGTTTTACCAGGCAGTTTTATAATATCTTCGACTTAATTTTATAAGAACCATGAATGGCTGTGTTGTCTTTTGCTTTTTTCCTTGCACGTTGAATTGAGCACATCTTTCGTATGAAAGATGTTTCATAATTTCTCTCATACTTAATCCTGGGACCAAAAGTTTCAGCTTGTGTTCTACAAATCGTTCTTGACACATTTACATGCCACAAAATAGGCCCCTTCTCCTATAACTTTATTAATTTTTGTTACTCGTGGTCTCGTGGTATATAAAAAGTCTAGAAATAAACAATGCTTGTAGATAAAATAATTAACTTTATGCCACTATACATTATCAGTTTGTATGTCTAGGAGTTGATAACGTTTAAGTTTTAATTTTTTTTCACTTTAATATCATGAGCATAATCTTAATAAAAATTCATGTTTTAACATGCATGGCGTATTTTTATTTCAAGTGTGACAGCTCTTAATACAGTTAACAATATGGCGTTAAATCCAGTTTAGTGTTGCAACTCATGCCCATGATTTCTTTCTTTATTTCCGCAATTTCTGCGAATATGTTTCTTAAGCTTACTGTTGTTGTTGAAAAGTTCTCAAGCATTGTAAAGTGTAAGGCATTAACGGCATTTAAAATAAAATTTTCTCTTTCTCTTTCTCTTTCTTTTCTTTTCTTTTCTTTTCTTTTGGGCATATTTAAATATTACTTCAGTTTCCTTTTTACAACTTATTTTCCATAACATTTATGTTAATCTCTCCTCTTTCTTATGTATGAAATGAATGAAAAACTTCAGTTTCTTATAAAGAGAGAAAGAAAAGCTTAAACTTTTCATAAATAATTTAACAAAAGTATACAAAAAAAAAGAAAAAAGAGTGAGAAAAGAAGGAAAGCAAAGAAACTAAGAAACAAAGCCTTACAAAAAAGGAAACGGAACACGAATGTGTTTTTGTATTTGTGTGTATGTGTGTGAGAAAAGATGTTGGCATATAAATTTAATTACAAAAATAATAACAATAAAATACTTTTAATTAATTTCATTCAACCCAACAGGAGAGAAGGTTCGAATATGAATTATTTATGTGGGACTAGAAAGACAAACTTCATGTTGTTCTCCCAAAAATACTTTTGCCTTTTACGTTCTATTTTATTATTTTTTCTAAAGGAAAATAAATTATTTAAACAAAGAAAATAAAAACATATTTTATTAAACAATAAAAAGGTCAAATGCCACACATATGTTCCCTTAAAAAAATGGAATTTTTTATTTTATTTCTTCATTTAATTTAATTTAAATGTTAATTTAATTTAATTTAATTATTTTCAAATAACAAACTTATTAATAAATAAATTATTCATTAGCTAAAAATGTTTGTTTGTTGTTTTTGTTATTTCAACAAAAAATTTTATTTTCAAAATTTTATTTTCAAAATTTTATTTCATAACTTATCCCCTCCATTAAACAAATTTCACTACAATACTCGTATGTCTGCTTAAAAGTTTTCAATGTAATCTATTGGAATACTTATTTTAATTTTATTTTAATTTAATTCGTCTATAAAACTTATCTTAACATCTTAGAACGCAAGTTCATTTTCATGTTAATCTATTTCACATTTCGTAAAAGTGCCACTTAAATTACCATTTATGAGCCTAAATAGTGTATTTGAACATGCGCTTTTTATTTGGCAAAAATTTCCATTTAAAGTTCATGACTTTTACTTTGTATTTGGGGTTAAAAGTACAAGTACAGAGTACAATTCGTTGTTCGTTAGGTTTTCTAAATATATTTGTGCTGTTTTGTTAAATATTTACGAAAATATTGTCTTTGATGAAGACAAAACGATTTTGTAGTCGCTTCTAATAGCTTAACACCATTTCCAAACGAAATTTTGTTACGTATTCAATATCTAAACGCTATTATTTATATTTTAAAATTACTAAGACCCAATTTTAAAACTATAACCCAGTATTATGGTAAGGATATAAAAATTAAATGCAAATATTTCCAGGGAAGTCGTTAAAACAAGACCCAGTCTTATCTCGAAGCATATTATATCTCAACAATATATTTCAAGACGGTATCATAAGCCTTAAACGAAATTTCGGAACCTTGAAAAATTTCAAGACTTCCAGAGGCACTCTATTTATTTTAGTTCATTGTTTTACTAGGACGTGATATTTGATAGTCAAGGAAAACATACTATACAGTATAATCTATATTATGCCCAGGTAGTGGGCCTCTACCTTTTATTTGGCTGTACTGGCTGTCTTAAGCAGCTAAAATGCTGTTATTCAGTCATTCAGAAATCTTTTTGCTTCCAATTTTAAATGTTAACCATGGCTTTGATATGCCACATACAATTAAGTTGCCAGTCCATTGAACCTTAAGAACAATATACACAAAGAAATGAAACAAAAAGCTTTTTAAAAGGTACTTTTATTTATTTAAAAGTACTGAATTCAATGAAACGTATCTTTTCTTATAAATATTCAAATTGAAATGGTGCCATTAAAAGTATATTTTTGGTTTAAGGAATAGTTTCCTACTGTTACTAAGCCATGTTGCTAGAGACGATATCGTTAGCGGTCATGTTGCTATAAACCATGTACCTAGCGGCCATATTTCTAGTGGCCATATTACTAGGGGCCATGTTGCTAGCAGCTATGTTTCTACTGACCATGTAGCTAACGGCCATATTGCTAGAGGTCATATCTCTAGTGACTAATTTGCTATTGGCCAAGTTGCAGAGACAATGTTGCTGAGACCTTATTGCTATCGCCACTTTGCTAGAGACCATATTGCTAGTGGCCATGTTGCTACCGGCTATGTTGCTATTGGCCAAGTAGCTGGCGGCGACGTTGCAGAGGCCATGTTGCTGCCACCTTATTGCTAGCGTTACGTTGCTAGGGGCCATATTGCTAGAGGCCATATCACTAGTGGCCATGTTGCTAGTGACTATGTTGTTATTGTCTCTGTTGCTATTGGCCATATCATTAGCGGGGATATTTCTAACGGCCATATCACAAGTGGCCATGTTGCTAGCGTCTATGTTGCTATTGGCCATGTTACTATTAGCCACGTTGCAGAGGCCATGATGCTAGAAGTCATATTATCATATACTAGCGGCTGTATTGCTAGCGGCCATATTTCTAGCCGCTATATCGATATATATGGCGTGTTGCTAATGACTACATTGCTATTGGTCATACAGCTAGCGGCCACGTTGCAAAGCTTATGTTGCTAGAATTCATATGGCTAGAGGCCATATCGCTAGAGTCCATATCGCTAATGGTCATGTTTGCAAGCGAACATATTGCTAGCTCCACTTTGCTAGCGACCACGCTGCTGTGGCCATTTTGCTGGGAGCCATATCGCTAAAGTTCATATCAAACATACTATACAGTATATATGCCAGATTACTATCTTCTCCCGTTGCCCATGTTGTGTAGTTTAATTTTATACATGAGTAACGAGACCTACCATTTAAATTCGACCTCGAACGACAAATTTTTTTATGAAGCTTTTCATGGAAATTGTATTTATTTTTAGAGTTTTTGCCAGAAAACTGCTGAGAGGCATTAGCCATAGAAGTATTATTTCAAATTTTGGTTTGGTCGAGATGTCTATGCTGGGGTTTGAACCACATACGTACGTCTAATAAGGCAACACAACAGATCAATCCATCGCTGTCTAACAATAGTGACATTTGTGATATTTATGGGGTTGGATTTGTGATTAAAGTGCTCAACTACAAGTCAAAGTAATACTGATTCAAACTTCTGGGAAAAATTCTTCATTACCATCATAAGCCATTAGAAAACCTTTGACCACTGCTCCCTAAAGATAATCTAGGTCTCTTAGATGAGAATAGGTTAAATTGATTGCCGCCTTTAATTAAAGTTAGCATACTTAAGCTCTATCCTATGGAATTCAAGCCATCATTCAATTGTAATTCTTGTCAGTTGATTCTTAAGAAACCATATCATTTGTCGTCTTATTGCAATAGAGATCCTGGATCTAAAATAAGACCCAAATTTGATCACTTGATATTTACATAACGGGAAAGAGAAGGCAACTGCAATTCATATTTCATATGCCTGCATATGTTTGGATTTCGCTACATAAACGGAAGAGACTTTATTGTGCTTTTTCAAATACCATTTGAACATTGGGCTTGCTGCCCAATTTTTGTAATTTTCTTTATCCACAAGTTTATTTCTCTTAAAAGCGTGAATACTGCCTTTTCTAACCCATTTTCGCATCGCATATACAATTAAAACACACGTTGTATGGACTCCTTAATTGAACTTAATTGATCATTATAAAATTTTAGTCAAGACTACAACCTAATTTCTTACACTACCCATGTTTCAGGTGATAGTTTTATACATGAGTGGCGGAACCAATAGTTTAATGACAACTCTGATTGACAGATTTTCGAGAAAATTTTCTTGGCAATTTTATTTAATGCTCAGGAGATTTTGTCAGAAAACTGTTGAAAGGAAGTAGCCGAAAGAAATATTTTTTTCCATACGTTGTTTTGTCCGAGTTGTCTGAGCTAAGGGTTTGAACCATGGGTTCTCAACTCACTATCTACTAGACTACTGCGACTTCGATACTTCTTTTCTCTCTCTTAGATGGATGCCCGATAATCTAAAATGATTTGAAGATAGTCTTCTGCCAACGATTTCTATGGAATTTATTAGAATTGAAAGCCTATTAATTTACATTCTTTGTTAAATACGTATCTATATATATAGGTCTGTTATTTGTACAATTTCTGCAGAAACAGTGTATTCTCAATGTTTAAATATCAAATGTAAACTTCAAGTTTCCACCACAATGGTTTAATATTTAATGATAATTGAAATGAAGAGACAGAAAAAGAGAGCGGGAGAAGGGGAGAGACACTTAACCGCAAAAATATTTTAATTATTTCGCTTAACGTTTTATTGACACTCAACAAAAAGCGAATTATTTATGATTTTCATGCCGCACCTATACAAATACAATACGCGAATAAACTTTTAATAAAAAAAAAAAAACAAAAAACAAATACAAACGCACTGTAAGAAACAACGAATATAAATTAGTATTTGCGTATTGTGTATATTTGTGTGTATGTATGAACTACAATATGAATTCAATTTTCATTTCATTTTCTTTCGTTAGTTTTTTTTTAGTTGTTATTCCAAGAATAAGTGAGCGACTGAGTACAAGTACGTTTACACACTTAGGCGACGTTTAACATTCAAAAGTTTTCTTGTGACTCTAGCTCTCTTGCTCTCTCCCTCTCGCTCTCTCTCTCTAAGTAAATTTATGTTAATTAATGAAAAATTAAGGATGTTAATTTCAGCCTAAAGAGCTTCACTAAATTGTTAGACGCCATTACCAGCATTTATACGCATTTATAACAACAACTTTCAGAAGAAAAAACAAGAGAATGAAGAAATAATACAGAAATATACTGCCATTGTATTAATATTAATGTTGTATACAGACATCACACACATACCTACATACACATACATACAAAAACTGTCTTTGATTGCCATTTAGATGGCAATTCACTTGCTCTCTATTAGTCTGTACTTTTCCATCTTTTGTTTTGTTTTTTGTAGGCGCAAAAATATTCCCAAGATTAAAATATTTCAATATACCACACCCCCCCCCCGCCCCCTTCCTTCTTCCACCATAACACTTCTTATATGCTAAATAAAGGATGAATGAATAAATGGATGGATGGATGGATGGTTAGATGTTTGGTTGGGTGGATGGATGGATGCCGTCAATACGATTTGGCAAAAGAGGAAAAACAAATAAAAGCGTGTCAATATTTGCTGAAAACTTAAATTTCAAACATTTTTTACACTTTAGCAGTCGTAAATATTTATTTTATGGAAATTTAAATACAAGACAAGACACCCCCTCTACCACTCGGAATATTTTTTAACGCCAAAGTGTCTTATAATGGCTTCGAAATAATTTCCTTGTATTTCTTTTTTTTTTTTTTTTTAGTTTTCACATTGTTTTTCAACTGCAAATGGATTTGCATACCAACCAAGCCTTCCTACTCGTCTGGCACACAACAAGCCTTATTTATTATTAGCAAAAGCTTTATTAGCACTTGGTAATGGATTGTATTTGTCGTTATTTGCTTTAGTATCGCTTCATTTTGCCTTGCACTGTATGCTGTGCTGTGTCTGCTATGCCTTCGAAAATCTAAATCAAAGAGAATTTACACACAAAACCGCAACAGTGTTTTGAAAATTTACTTCAAAAACTTGTACAAAAAAAAAAAAAAAAAATTAGAGAGAGACAAACCAAAAATGTTTCATAATGTATACGAGTGAAGTATAGTGAATGTTTTAGCAATTTTCGATGATTTAAAAATCTGTTTGTGGTTTTATATATATGTACTCTAGGCTTAAATGAATATGTCAGTTATACTAGCTAGTATGGCAATGGAAATGTTAACCGAAAAAAAAAATAAAATCCCCAAAAAATATTCGTAAAATAAAGTATGTATTGCGTTTAGTATACGGTATTTAAGGTTAAATTAAGGTTCACTATGATAGATAGTTCATGTTGTTATTTAAGCTGTCTAAGATACTATATAATAGGCTTACTAGCTCTGATATTCTAGCAAAAAAGATTTTCTTCATGTAATTTCACCTCAGAAATATTCTGGCAATAGCCTTGGCCTGAAAAATTGTTCCAAATATGTCGCTTGGATCCGACATCACATTGTAAGTCCTGAGAGATCAGGCTGTTATCTTAATTAAAGTAAATGGGTAATGATGTTTGCATATCAGATGTACCGGTATTAAGTGAGCGTCTAAGAATCAGTAAATTTCTGGCAAAAATTCTGAGAGTAAATATAATAGTCATGAAAACATTTCTCAAAAATTTGTCGTTCAGAGTCAGAGCTATAGGTCTCGACACTCATGCATAAAATTAACACTCACATCATAAGTTGTGTTCGAAACTAGATCGTAATCTTGACTGACCAATTATGTATTTATGTACTTAACGGCCATATTGCTAGAAGCCGTATCACTAGTGGCCATGTTACTAGCAGCTAAGATGCTATTAGCCAAGTAACTAGCGGGCTCGATGCAGAAGCCATATTGCTCAATGGCATATTACAAACGGCCATCTTGCTAGATACTATATGCCTACAGGCCATGTAACTAGCGCCACGGTGCAAAGGCAATGTTGCTCAGACCTTATCACAAGTGCCGTTTTGCTAGGTAGAGATCATACTACTAATTGCCATGTTGCTATTGGCTATGTTTCTATTGGCCATATGATTAGCCGCCATATTTCTAACGGCAACATCCCTAGTGATCATATTGCTTGAGGTAATTTTGCTACCCGCTGTGTTTCTATTGGCTCTGTAGCTAGCAACAATGTTAAAAAGGCCATGTTACTGACGACCGTACTGTTAGCGCCACGTTATTAACGCCATATTGCTAGCAACCATATTGCTAGAGGCAATATTGCTAGTGGTCATATGCTACTGAGTCTGCTGCTATTGGCTATGTTTCTAATTTGCCATATAACTAACGGCCATATTTCTAACGGCAACATCACTAGTGGCCATATTGCTTGAGGGAATTTTGCTAGCTGCTGTGTTGCTATTGGCTATGTAGCTAGCAACAATGTTAAAAAGGCCATGTTACTGAGACCGTATTGTTAGCGCCACGTTACTAGCTCCATATTGCTAGCAACCATATTGCTAGAGGCAATATTGCTGGTGGCTATCTTACTACTGGCTATGTTGCTATTGGCCGTACAATTTACGGCCATTTTTTTACGGCAGTATCACTAGTGGCCATACTACTAGAGGCAATGTTGCTATTGGCTATGCTGCGATTGGCCATATAATAAGCGGCCATATTTCTAACGGCAATATCACTAGTGTAAATGTTGCTAGATGCAATGTTGCGAACGGCAATGTTGCTATTGGGCATATAGTGAGCGGCCATATTTCCAGCACTCACATCGCTAGTGACCATGTTGATAGCGGCTATGTTGCTAGTGGCCACATTCCAGAGGCAATGTTGCTAGAAACAATATTGCTAGGAGCTATATTGCTAGCGGCTATGTTGATAGCGGATGTGTTACTATTGGCCACATAGCTTGCGACAATGTTGCAGAGGCCATGTTGCTATGTTACTAGCATATTGATAGCGATCATGTTGCTATCTGCTGTGTTGCTATTGGCTATGTTGCTATTGGCCATATAATTAGCGGCCATATTTCTAACGGCAATAT